>CABFOW010003757.1:0-67939 GCA_902141385.1 Timema californicum | reverse complement strand
AGACCGCTGTTCGGTGTCAAAGAGATGCCGTTCTTTTGAGTACGTGCCGATGCTGTACTATACAGTCTTTCTTGCATTCAGAATAGTAATATCCTGGACTAATGTTTTACACTTACACCGGGACCGAGGATTAAACCCCGAATAAATTAATAAAACTAAATAAATATGATGGGGTAGAGCCTATAATTTTTTAATCTAACTTAAGCCTAATCAACCAAACTCTGGTGACTATGAGAATTATTCCCCTTTTAGAGAAAAACCTCTCAGTACTAGCCGGGAATTGAACCCGGGATCACTAGGGGAGCAGCCAGGGGCTCTGACCACTACTCCATGAGACTGGTTCAGTGCGATATAGTGGCACAGTGAAGCACAGGATAGGTGGAGGAGGGGGAAGGGGGGAGGGCAAGTGTGACACTGCACGTCTATCACAATCTCAAGGAAGAAAATGTCCACGATTACAATAATTCCTCTACATAATAAAGTAAAAACCCATCCGTGAGTTGTCTTGACTCTTGTCCCCCGGGTCTATGGATATAATATCCTTAGAGGCGGTCTATTTCTCCCGAGCTCCACACAGTAGGGTAATGTCTCATACACTTCCATACATTATGCATCGGGAAGAAATTGAAGATTGCGCAGAATATGAAGCAGCGTACCCATCCCTTGGAAGACATAAACAGAATCAGACGGATATACAAACAAATATAATGTTAGTCAGATTTCCTTTGTCTATTCGGAAGTAAAAAAATGATATATTACCTAATATGTAATGATGTTTTATTTTTAAAATATAAATATTAGTAATATCGCACGTTTGTGTGACAACACTCGTAGCCCAATGGTGGAAATACTAGCCAGTACTAATGTACCGTTACCCAGGAGACGCAAGCATGTAGGCTACTAATCGTACATCCTTTCTGTGGAGGCTCTTTCTATGTTCCGATGAGATGAGATGATGATGGTTATAGTGAGGGCGAGGGTGTGGAACCAGATCAAACATCTAAAACTATCTTAAGCCTAACTAACCAAATCCTTGTGACAATTGGGTTAACTCCTCTTTCGGGAGAAATGTTAAACCCAAGGTACCAACCGGAAATCAAACCTGGGACCCCTAGGCTTGTAGCCAGGTGCACTGACCACTAAACCACGGGTCCGGTATTAAAAAAATAATAAGTTGAGTAAAACTTAAATAAACTATTTTTTTAAAGCATAAAATAAAGTAATATATCAAATAATGCTGAACAATCAAATAAGGCAATTCAACCAGGAAATAATAAGAAACGATTAAATTTGATAAATAATAGTTTTAAAAATAAGTTTTGCCTAGGTACCCTGGTTCAATTCCCAGTGGTGCTGATGAATATTCTATATTTGTTGTTTGTATAAGTGTTCATCTTGTTATCCGGTTAGTAAATATCTACATGTTTAAGGTATATTATCCTAGTTTAAGTTAGTTTGTGAGTCGTGTAGTGATATAATCTAAATGTTTAGAAAATTAGCGCTAATACCAACAATAGTAATAAAAACGAGGAACTCACGTGGGTTTGGGCATATAGATAATTTATATGTTAATGTAAATGTCCGAAGACTGGTAAATCTAATAATTTACCAATATATCTTAGCATTTACCAATATTTGATGGTAAAAGTCCAAAATATCTTATAAAATGTTTACATTTTGTGTTTTAACCATCTCTAGAGTCAGGAGGAAGAGGGGGTCCCTAGTTCTAGCTCTGACCAGCACTCAAAAGTAAACTAATATTCATATCCTAACATAAAATATCCTAACATAACCTAACAAGCCTAATCCAACCTTTAAGTCAGGTTAGATAAGGTTAGGTTAGGCTTAAGATATTGGTTTACTATTGAGTGCTGGTCAGAGCTAAAACTAGAGACCCCCTCTTCCCCCCGACTCTAGAGATGGTTCAAACACAAAATGTAAACATTTTCTAAGATATTTCGGACTTTTACAATCAGATACTGGTAAATGCTAGAATATACTGGTAAATGCTAGAATAT
Source organism: Timema californicum (assembly GCA_902141385.1). NCBI lineage: Eukaryota > Metazoa > Arthropoda > Insecta > Phasmatodea > Timematidae > Timema > Timema californicum. The sequence continues at coordinate 65,921 of CABFOW010003757.1, read as the reverse complement.
ACTGGTAAATNGGACTTTTACAATCAGATACTGGTAAATGCTAGAATATACTGGTAAATGCTAGAATATACTGGTAAATGCTAGAATATACTGGTAAATTATAAGATTTACCGGTCTTCCGAATTTTACAGTAGCATATATAATATAACATTAATTTTAATATATGCTACAGTAATTAATCTAACACAATATTTAGCTGTAAGCATATAGCCACTATTTTACTATTGATACACCTAGCTTAAAGATTATTAATGAATTTCTAAGGGAGATAGGGGAAGAAATCTGTTAGACAATTTCACGGGCAATTTAACCTTGGGTATTATATAGGGACTACACGATTACTCTCGAACAGAAACGACTATCGAATCGTGGTTTTTTGCATCCTTCATTTGACAACAGCTAAATTGGGACGTGTTTAACTTGTTTCTATTTAAAATAAGCATTTTTCAACTCTGTTGTATTTTTAAAAACACGATAAAACGGTTCCACTGGTCTCAATTCGAGTGTTTTTTTTAAAAGTATAAAACAGAAAACCTCCCCATGATACGACGTATGTCTGGTTCGAGCTGTATTACCTACCTAAAACACACTTCAGTGGCCGAACGGCATAAGGTGTAATTCTCATGTTAGATTGGCTTTGTGATGACGGGGAGATCGGGGTTGAAATCCCGGTTGGGTTTACTGATAGTTATTTTTCCTAACTGGTTACCCACTTTCATTCTACACAAATTCGGGTGGATTACCTCTACAACGCTTCCTTCCTCATCCTTACCACGTTATAGTGATTATATATTCGTATAACCTGAACAGATGGTAAAACATTGTGATAAAAAAAACTCTAACCTACCCATAGGGTGAGATGCCAAACGCCACTTTATCTGTACGAGATATTAACTAATTTTTTAGATTTTTAGAGTAAAAATTAGACTAACTATATCTACTTGGAGTAGTATTTTTTATTTTTTGCCAAACAAATTATTTGCTGTAAAAATTGTAAAAAAATACGCGCCTTAAATCACGTTCTCTACCTCCCCACCTTAAATATCTCGGATATCAGAAAGGGGTAGCAAATATCTACAGTAAATCATAGCTTTTTTTAAAAAAAATGTTAGTTTCTAATACGAGGCTCTTACTGGTTAGACAAAGAAAACAAAAACAATCGCGTTTCCGGAATATCGAGTGTAAGATATGAAGATCCGTGGTTAGCATTCATGAGCCCGAAGGGTCATGTCAATAAACAGAAAAGGGGGGAGGGAGGGATGGATAAGAGGGGTGGGGGGAGAGGGTAAGACCCACAAGCGAGTATCATCGTCTTCTGGCTGCTTAAAATTCAAGGAGACGCGTCACCAAAGGAGTAGTATAGAATATGAAACAAATAAAATAAAGAAAGTAAGAAGAAGACGCGAAGAAGACATCTTTGCCATATCAACTCGTAAGACGTAGCAATCTTTCTTACTTTTCTTTACTTCCCGACTCTGGATGAATGTGTTAGGGATAGAATTTAGATCATTTTCTGGAATATTTCGGAGTTTTTTTTGTTTTTTCCAATTTGACTGTGTAATTCGTTTCAATATGTTTCCTTCTGGTACGTGGCTGTGTATCTGTAAAAAAAAACCCAACAACATCTTGTTCGTTTTCTACGTAGAAAAGATTTATTATTATGATGTTATTACTTCCCTCTTGGGGAACTTTATCACTCTATCACTTTATCCAAGTTGTCTGGTGGGAGTAAGAGAGGGGGAAATGGGAAATGGGAAGTATCGTGTCAAAGAAAAAGTTAACTATTATTATTAATAGTATTATTTAGCATCAAGTCTATCTAACCTTGTGGGTTACACGTATACATACTAACTACGCTAATGTGTTAGGGATGAGGAAGGTTGGGTTTAGAAGCAATGTGCTCACTTTTGCGCGGAGGTAGAGTGAAGATTATTTAGGAAAATCCACCCTCAACACACCCGACCGGTATTTGAACCCTGATATTCCCGCCATCGCCAGTATAGACTATTGCAAGAGATACTACTTAGACCATTCGACCACTGAAGAGGGTTAATCATATAATTATATTGGGATTGAAACCCCAACGGGTAGTAATACAGCTTTAAAACACATTTAGTTTCCAAATTTGGTTAGTTAAGCTATATGTATAATCTCGATTGTAATATTTTCTTGAATCCTTGAATTTAATACATCCTTAAGTATTTAAGAGTTAGAGGGTTATAGGGTCCTTTCCTTCATAAACACACTCTTTCGAAACCAGGTTGGTTCGAGACTTAAATTGTTGGGCAGATTAAGGCGTGCTTATAAAACTGGATTAAATGGCATTTTCAGAAAACTAAACAACCTTCTTGTTGTAAAAGATGGTAAGAAACTTTGTAGGAAAAAAATATGCACCTTTAATGCACCCAGTTGGCTTCGGACTCCTGTCTTCCAGTTTACCACCCGTAGGATCTTGTTGGTTGGTGAAGACACCAAAATAATTCTTAAGGAGACCTATTTTTATATATAACTGTATTTCTGCTAATTTATTTTTTATATCTAGATATTTATGGTAACCTAGTTTTATATCTTAATATTTCTGCTTAGTTATTTTTGAAAATTAATGTCACCCTAAATATTGCAATCTTGAAAGTTAATTAAGTTGTTTGTTGGCTCACGAAGTAATCGCTAATTTTAAATAAATGGAATATAATTACAAATTCATTAACTCTCAATTATGACTTTTTTTTTGGTAGGGTTCTTCAACACTCATCTTCACATTTATTTTTATTAAGTTTTTTTCCTCTCGTAGTAAACCCCCTTCAAATTTACCATGAAATCCCTGCCGTCGGGAGCTCATTACTACCTCTTGAAAGACAACTCCTTCCCAGAAGGTCAACTAACTACCTAGGGCGCAACTCGTTTGGACGCTATTGAATGTTTCAAACTGACGCAATCATCACGGTTACCAACATGATAAAACTTTATTCTCTCCCTCCCCCCATCAACACACTCTTCCCCCCCTCAAACCTTCATCTTTCCATTTCCTCTCACTTTACCTCTCTTAACACTTCCATATCTTGATCAAACGAAATGATTACCTTGAATGCAACCAAATTAAAGAGATGGAACATAACTTGGACATGATTGAATATATATATATATATATATATATATATCTTATTTTTGCTAATGAAGCTGTTTACATTATAATATCTAAAAACATATTTAAGAGTTTTGTATCACAACTTAAAAAGCAGAGTTAAAATATTTTACATATTTTATTATCACTAGATTTCTTATAAATGCATTTTTTACTCTTAATTTTTTTAAAAATATTAGAGTTTAATGTTTCTTTTTATCACCGAATCTCACGATCCACTCGGGTTTTACGCATATGTATTAATTACAATAAAGTGTTAAGGATGAGTGAGTAAGGTTAAATTTAGTGGAAATGTTCATGTATTGGCGTACACACACACACACACACACACACACACACACACACACACACACACACACACTCAGATTTGAACCATATTTACCTGACATCGGCAATCCAGTCTATTGCGAGATTGACGCCTTAGAACAGGGGTCGGCAACCTTTTTGAAACCATGGGCACAATTTTTTTAAGTTGGTGGGCTGGCATGGAATAAAAATATCGAGCGAAAAATGTAAAACTTTTTTATCATCAGGTTTTACCATCTGTTCAGGCTATACGCATGCATGGCAATTACAATAATATGGTAGGGATGAGGAAAGAAACATTTAATAGGTAATCTACCCTCATATGCGTGGAAGGAGTGTAGCTAAAACCACCCTAATTCGACCTAGCCAGGACAGGAGCCCCATCTCAATAAACGGGATTGACGATGACGTAGGTTGAATTTATAATCACGGCCGTGTAAAACCGTGAGGATTTCACTTGTTTACTTCTAGTTAATTAATTATTTATTTTAGAAAAATTATAAACCCAGTAGGCCTATACATTGTTATTTGGGCGATCAAAAACTCCCAAGATACCCATTTCAAACAAAATCGTTTAAGTCATTTTCAAAATATTTGTATTAAAATATCACTCATCATTAAACTTTGCTTAATTTGAGGGCTAGGGTCAAAATTTAAAAAATCTATAGGTATAGCGTAATACTATCTAGATATCAAGTTTGGACAAAATACATCAAATCATTTCAAATCTGTGACTTAAGGACAGATAGACAGACATGGGAACAAACAGAATGGTAAAATCAGTTTTGTTTTGGGACACACATAAAACGTAAAGATTCACCATTATATTGAACTCATAAGCTTTCATAATTAAAATACTTTCTCTTGATATAAGAAAGTAAAAGTGAGCTAATAAAATAAATTCCATTCTTCTAAATGAGTTAAACATTGTGTTTAGTTGTTTAATTGGCTATAATTTTATTTGAAAAATGAATAATGGTGCATTGTCTAGTATTATAAATAAGTTAATTATTTATAATTAGAAAACGCTTATATATATATATATAATGCCTACGCACGCACACACACACACACACACACACACACATATATGTGTGTGTGCGTGTGTGTGTGTGCGTAGGCATATATATATAAGCGTTAATTTGGGTGCACTTTATTCCTCATCCTTGCCCCTTAGGTTAAGCTGTCGTTAGTTATTTTGTTGAACGTATTATAAAATAAATGTTACCTTATCTAATCCGTAGAAGTTTCAATAATTATATCGTCTAGTCACATGTCACTACACCGAATATCATCTCTGAGGGAACTACATGGCTACCTTTAAGAAACCGCGTTGTCTTTCTTCTTGTTTCATGTGGTCATCTCTTCCCTTAAATAGAAAATTGAATTTGCAAAGTTGATTTGTCAATGTAACCAGTAGCTCCTTCTTACCAAAACCCTCCACCTTCCGAAGTTAAGGTGGGGATGTAGGGGACGCGAGAAAAGGTAAGTGTTTTTGCAGTTTTTATAGCAAAACATTTTTTCCACCAAAATAAAAACAATATTGCTCAAGTATAAACAAGGAGTTAAATTTCCTTCACATGGTGAAATCAACAATTTTTTATTTATCTGTCAATAGAACAGTGGAATTAGATAAGAAACGTTTTAATTGCAGAAAAAAAAAATTGTCGTTATATTCCAGGACACCCTTGGTAGATATTCAATAACTGTTGGTGTTAATATCCTCATGTGAAGAAAATTAAACTCTTATGTATCTACTGGATAATTATTTGATTTATTTTTACCAACAAAAGTTTGTATATAAAAACTGCAAAAACACCTTTTATCGCGTCTCCTACAAGAACCAATCTTATGTCAAATTAGACGGAATATTAATATACAAGAGCCAACCAAAAATCTCATCAAAATGCAGTTTTCTGAAATATTGCACTTGACAACAGCAAAATTGAGTTCATTGAAATAGTTATTAATTATAATTTTTTTAGCACCGCAACTTACTAACCGTTTGGGTTACACGCTTATGTACTGATTACGATAATTGTTAAAGGGATTAGGGAGGTTATACTTATAGGAAGTGTACCCGCATTTTCATGGAGGGAGAGTGGGAAAACAATTAGGAAAACCACCCTCAATACACCCGACCGAGATTCGAGCTCAATCTCCCCGTCATTGGCAGTCTAGTCTACTGCGAGAATAGTGAGTGGGACCACACGGCCACCAAAGCGGGTAACTATAAATTAATTATTTATTTTAGAAAAATTAACACATATTATTATTTACCATGTAAAATAATACCCCAATCCACATTTTGAAAAAAAAAATTAGAATAAAAAAAAATCAAATTTTACAAAAATAAATAATCAGTAAACAAATATAAATGATTTTTTTTAGAAAAGTCAAGTATGTATTATTATTTATAGCGTAAATACTTAACAGATACTCATTTTGAACAAAAACGTTTGAGAGATTTTAAAAATATTTCAAATTTTCGAAAATAGCTAGTCAGTAAACAACCCTTTATCGAAATTTTATCCGTAAACCAAGTAGGCCTATACATTGTTATTTGGACGATAAAAATTTAAAAAATCTATAGGTATAGCGTAATACTATCTAGATATCAAGTTTGGACAAAATACATCAAATCATTTCAGATCTGTGACTTAAGGACAGATAGACGGACACGGGAACAAACAGAATGGTAAAATCAGTTTTGTTTTGGGACACACATAAAACGTAAAAATTCATCATTATATTGAACTCATAAGCTTTCATAATTACAATACTTTCTCTTGATATAAGAAAGTAAAAGTGAGCTAATAAAATAAATTCCATTCTTCTAAATGAGTTAAACATTGTGTTTAGTTGTTTATTTAGCTATAATTTTATTTTAAAAATGAATAATAGTGCATTGTCTAGTATTATAAATAAGTTAATTATTTATAATACGAAAACGCTTATATATATATATATAATGCCTACGCACGCACACACACACACACACACACACACACATATATGTGTGTGTGCGTGTNTATATATAGGCCTACGCGCGCACATACACACACATATATATATACACGTACATATATATATACACACACACGTACATATATATATATATACATACACACGTACATATACGTTTTAAATTTTAGGTTCTCCCTAAGACATCTTCATTCAAAAAATTAGTTAAACAAAGGAACATTATAAAAATGTTCAAAAAATTACTAAATTAATTTCAATGTACTCATAAAGAAATATATGTGTTTTGCAAATGTAACTTTTTAGATATTATAATGCTAATGTTGGTTACTCTCAATTTATTTTTGTAAATTCACTAAAAGGTTCTCAATATTGCGGTTTGACTATATAACTTATGATGGTAAACATATTTTTATATTATTTTACCCTTTATTATTTATTTTATTTACAAAGATTGTGATTAAAGAATTGATTATCTTCAGAAAAAAATAAAGAAAACAACTAACCAATTGTAACAGAAAAAATGTCACGGTCATAGGTTCAACGTTTACCCCATTTTTTTCCATAGTATCTATATATTAAATTGACCCTCTGTCCTCCCCCCACCCTGCTTGCCCATCCCTTGAACTCCTAGAATTGGGAAGGAAAGGGTTGAAGATGGGGTGGGGGTGTAGAGGGATTGTCGTGTTATTACCTCAACTTTTATCTCCGAGCTAACGTTCAACTCCCAAACTCTTTTTGGCAACGATCTAAGAGATTTTCAAGAATTGCCTCCACCAATGAAGATTTTTCTAAAGTTCGAACGAAACTTACTTCTTCACTGGTTCTTTTATTATTATTATTATTATTGTACTTCTCTCTTCGTTTTCATCTTCCCCTCCCTCCCCACCATTCACTCTTTTACCACCCTCCCACAATACTTCCCCCCTCCATCCCCCCTCCTCTGTTGGAGAAATCAGCAGTAGCTTGTGTTGCCAATTAAAGTTGCAATTTTTCGTCCGACCCCCCGGGTTGTAGGAGCAATTTGAAGAAGGGCAAGTAAGAGACGGATGCTCTCAGTCCTCAAGAGGAGGGGGGTGGGGAGTGGAAGAGAAGATGACTCCAAGAAAAGTGTGAGAATGATTAAAAATTGGAAAGAGGCCCGTAAAGTTTAGACACTCATGTACAGAATAAAAACTCAACTAAACGCGATCGTTGGTTAAGTTCTAAGTGTGAGCCTCTAATTAAATATCCTTGGTTTGTCCACCGAAGAGATCAACACCCGAACAATTATTTCAAAATGGTTGTTTACAAACGCAGCCAGTAGCTTAGGAGGGATTTTTATTTTTTAGTTGGATGGAAGCAATACTTTCTGTCTTTATTTTCTTTAGTAAGTAGTTTTTTTAATCCAGAATTACCCCCCCTTTTTTTGTGCACTCATTTTTATAGGAGGGGGCTTTAAAAAAACAAAAACATAAGCAAATATTTTAGCGTTGAAAATGGATGAAATTGTATTATTTAACTAGTGTTATTTTATAGGTAATAATATAATATCAAAAGTGACAGCGGCAGATCACAGAAACTTGCGTATGATTGGGTGAAAGAAGAACTAGCTAGTAGCTTCTCTCGCTCTCGGATAAGATTTTTCCTATGAAAGCCTGTATGTGCCTTTCTAGATTAGACCCGTATTTACATTAACAAAAGGAAGTTAGAACTACGGAAGAAATATACTCGCACTCGCGTGGTAGAAGAGGGGAAAAACACACTCATAGTCTATTAATTTATGTTAGTTGCAGCTTTACTCTAATCAGATTTTGACTAAATCTATTCACTTGATTCTTACTCGCCCTATAGAGCATGTAATTGTGAGGCTAGTTTTGCGGGAAACCTCCCCAAACCCGGGTAATGCCTGTAAAAGGAGGAGGGCTGGTAGGTGGTGGGTGTTTGAGGGAGGCTGAGAGGGAGTATAGCACCCCTTTCATCCCTTAGCACCAACAGCTTGCCACAATCTGTGTGTCCCAGCTCCTTGGCAAACTTGTGGCGTGCTCGGAGAGCCTTACGACTTGTTCCAACTTGAGAGGGGGGAGAGGGAGAAGGGTGGTTGTACGAGCGCCGTTTTATGCCTTTCCTTTCTCTGTTATCCTTTCTCTTTCTACCTCTTACGTGTTCCTTGTTCAATTCTCACACGTCCTCTAGTATCCTCAATGATCTCATTTTATCTTACACGAATCATCCACACGAAGAGATTCGCACGTAAAAATGTCTCGCGCTAAACAGTGCATGTCGTGCAACCAAGTTTCACTTCTGATAAATTTATATAAATTATATAGTCAAATAACAACAAGCTAGGACATCAGCAATGGTGAAAGATCGTCAATACGTCACGTTTCAGATGTTAACAAATTACATCTGAGATAAACTGGCTTGAATCCCTGAGGGGTCTAAATTTGATTTATACGTTGCTTTACTTAACATCCATAACGCTTCCCAGACTGTGGCCTGGGCCAGTTTTTTTTATTCAACTCATACATTTCCCACTAACGGCTCGCTAGGCCTGTTGTAGCTTCATATGTCTTATAATATAGATTTAGACTATGACAGGCACAACATCCAGCCCCTGGCTGTAAACCTTTTACTATGAAAAGGGAAACATACATTTCACCAATGTTACATTTTTCGGACATGATGGGAATCGAACCCGGGACTCTTAGCTCAGTATACAGACACGCTACCAACCAAGCTATGGTGTCGGATTATTTTATACGTGGTGAGAGGGTAAATTACGTCCAAAGTGATCACATTTAACTCAAAGTACATTTATGTGCTTTAATAGTTTGTATTAAAGCATATGAATGAGGAATACCTTGGGCACAGGACAAAATCATGGATATCTCAGTAATATAGAATATTATTATTATTATTATTATTATTATTATTAGCACCACGTCTTACTACCCGTTCGGGCTATACGCACTTACGCTAATGTTATTGTGAGATGAAATGAAGGACCTACAGTTTAACGTGGAATCCGAACCACGGTGGAGGCCTGGCATTCCTCACATTCATAAGTATGGAATAATAAATTAGAAGATAGCCAGCCTAGTGCCATAGTGGTTGCTGACCTAAAGGTCCCGGGTTCGATTTCCAGCTGGTAGTGGGGGATTTTTCTCGAAAAGTGAATAATTCCCATGATCACCAGTGTTGGGTTTATTAGGCTTAAGTTTGGTTAAGATCTTCATTGGCTCCACCTCGTCATATTCACTACCACCATCCCCTAATCTCATCGGCATATGTAAAGAGCCTCCACGATCAGGATGTACGATTAGTACATTCAAGCGTCCCATGGGCTACGGTATTAGTACAGAGTAATCTTACCACAAACTTAGCTACAGAATGATGTATCCCAGGCACGCCATTATTATTATTATTATTAATAATAATAATAATGAATAGACGATTAAATAGTGAAATGGTAATTTCTTTTTTTAAAGTTGACTTTTTAGTTGTAACGTTTGTCTCAGATTAAATTAAAATATTGGAATGGAATTTACTTATCTTAGTGAACAAATAGTTAATAATTAAGGGTAGATGCCTTTGTCCAGGTGTAGTTTTACATCAAATATCTAAACATGTTAAACAGTAAATACTAAACATGTTCATGGTGTTTTTTATTTTTGTTTTTGGATTATTTTAGCTAAGCTCTTTCTATTTATGCTAAGCTTCTTATTTCCTGCCCGGTTAGGATCAATTTAAAGCACAAATTACTAATGTGAAACCGGAATCTACTAATTATAGAAACAATTCAACTCAAGTCAATGAAAATACGGCGTTTTTGTTAGTCTTCTCATTCAAGTACTCCCAAATGACTTGGACCAGAATTGCTGCTCTAGGAACACGAGTTAAGGCAATTGACCTTTTTCATTTGTCGTGGAAATGCAGAGCCCTGAGAACAAACGGCTATCTTCAAGAATTTTTATTGTTTTGCCATTTTCTTTTCAGAAACGGTTTGTTCAAGAATAGAAACATGTTGATTAAGTTATACTTTTTATATACACACCTCCTCTATAATTTTAACAGTGATAAAATATCGATAATATTTACGTTATTCAACAGAAAACTGCCGGCTTCATAACAAAAAATAAGAAAATTTAACGATTAATAAACATCGACACATTATCTTAGAAGAGGTGTAGAAAATATTAACATAGAAATTTCACTCGTTCTCGAGATAACTGATATTTCCTAACGTATGATTGTTCCGCAAGACCTGTCCGGTTGCTAGCGCCATCTACGGTTTCCGTGATCCATCTGTTCTTGTTGGCGTGGAAGGAAACTTTGGTCGGTTGTGAAGCCACGCCATGACTTTCACCCTCCCACCCACCATTACACCAAATAGGTTTTAAACTTGCACTCGACAGGGCCAGGGTTCTTAAGGGCATTGTTTTTGCAGTTTTTATAGAAAAACTTTTATTGGTCGAAATAAATAAAGTATTGTTCAACTAGAAGCATGGATTTTAATTTTCCTCACATGGTGGTCTCTACAGTTCTTGAATATCTGTTTGGATTTCAATAACAACTTTTTCTCTTCATTTAAAAATTATCTTATCTAATGCTGCTATTATCAAGACATATATTTAACAACAGTTGAAATCACTATGTGAAGACAATTATACTTTTGTGTTATACTGGAGTAATATTTTATTTGTTTTTGCCAAAAAATGTTTTGATATAAAACTGCAAGAATACTGGCCTTAACTCGCATTCTCTACACTAACACCTTAAGGGGGCACCCTACTGAAGTGCTGAAACGCACTGCAGTCATTCTAAAATCCCGTGTTATTTAAGAAGAGGCTAATTGTTATAAAATATGTTTCATGCCAAAATGTAAATGAATAGTATCATCAATGCGTCCCCTAGATTTTAATGTTTAATAATTTAAAAATAAATTGCAAAGAAGGACAATGAGTTAATTTTCAGCGATATATCATGCAAAATATGTTAGTTCCAAGATAAATGTTAATTTAACGCTCTACTCTCGCAGTAAACTAGACTACTGATGACGGGGAGATTGAGGGTCGAATCTCGATTGGGTGTAATGAGGGTGGTTTCTCCCTAATGGTTTTACACTCTCCCTCCACGTAAATGCGGGTACTCTTCCTATAAATATAGCCTTCCTAATCCCTTAAAACCATTAGCTTAGTTGGACATTAGCATATAACCCAAACGGGTAGTAAGACACTGCACTAATATATATCTATATATATATTAGTTTTTTCCCCCATGCTGCCGAAATAAAATGCGTGAGTGCTCTATTCGTTGATAGATTCATACTTAATTCAAAAATATTCATGGTTGGAAGAGAAAAAGAAGTAAAAATTTTGTTACAGAAAAGACAACACTTCCTTATGCATATGTGCCAAAAACTGGGAGGAAATATGCCGCCAATAACAGAGGATACTGTCATCCCTCGTCATTACTTACCGTCATCAATTTGTCTCCTCCATTCTTGTCTTTTCTCGTATTCGGATCCATTGTCAGTGCCAATTTCCGTCGCCTCCCAAATTGGAGAGAGCGGGAACGTTACCTACCCCACTTCCCCCCACTACTATGCCCCCTTCAGTCAAGACGTCTTCAAGAAGAGAAAGATAGAATGGCAAGATGCCCCCGCGAATTTCCGATTCAATAGAGTCACCCGGATATCAAGGATATCTAACCCTTCCTCCTTTTTCCACCCAACACCCTCGTGTGTCGTCCTGAGATATTGCGGCCGGTCGCCATGTTGGTCACGTGATGCTTGTCACACCAATCACCATCTACCTTGACGCGAGGTTCCCACTTAAGAATATAACAAACAAGTCTTGAAGAGGTTTCTTTAATGAGAGGTTGAGATTAAAAAGTTGTTTGTTTTGTGTTCTAACAATAATTGCATCATACAAAAGATTCATGTAAGTAGCTAACTTAATCCAGGAAAAAGTTGCTAATTATTTACCCCAGGAGGTACACAAAGATATATTAGGGGGTACGTAAAATTAAATATAAATTTATATACTATGCATTTATATATTTTGCATTTAAAACTTATTATTCAATACATTACTTTGGATGTAGTTTATTTTACATGTAGATTTTTATAACTCGTATATGTATGCACCAAAAACTTTGGGGGTAAAAATTTGAAAATAAATTATAGCTGGGGGGTACGCGAACATAAAAGGTTGATTACCAATGGTCTACGCCTTGCATAGCAGTCATAGGCTAAACTCAATTACATCCCAGATGGATTTAAAACTGAGTGAGAAATACGCACAAGAATAAAAACTAACGATAAAATATAGCAAACCTTTCCTTATCCTTAGTTGATTTAACATCAAACAAATAACCCTTTAAATATATATTTAAGGTGATGGCACGACTTTAAGCATATTAAAAGTGTTGCTAAAATAATTTACTAACTGAAAATGCTTTACAATTGTAATTCTATGGATTAAGTTTTAATGTTTATTTTTATGTCTACCCCGAGGGCATATTAACCACATAATCAAAGGGGTTGAGATGAGGAAGGAGTTTTATACTCAAAATTTTTATTATTATTATTTAGCACCACGTCTTACTACCCGTTCGGGTTATACGCTTTAAATACTAACTATGCTAATGGATTAGGAATGGGGAAGATTGAATTAGAGGAAGTGAACCCGTATTTCCGCGGNATATACTAAAAAAAAATACTAATAATAACGCGGAGGAAGGATATGAAAGCCACAAAGAAGATCACGAGGAAAATTATATCCACTTCATCTGGCCGAGGTTTGAACCATAACTTACCCATCAACGGAGATAAAGTACAACTACGGTTTACAATGTCTTAAACCACTTGATACCCTACGAGGGTAGGTTTTTAGGGTCTAAAGGCACGGGGTCGTATCCGTCTCGGCATCCTTGGTTCGGATCCTGACCAGGTTACTATACGGCCTGATCGCCCTAGATTAGTGGGCGTCAGCTTATATCTCAGCGGGATGATTAAATATTTAAGTATATTGTATCCAGGTGCCAGATAGTCTCACGTTCCTCCTCAAAGATTAAACTGGGTTTGGTTTAAGTAGAAGATAAACTAAATTAATCATCACCAATTTCAATATTAGGTTACATTTATTCCACACTTTGGTTCTGGCTACTAAATAATAAATATAAATAATGTAAGTTGAGTTGGTGTGACGGGCGCGTGACTTTAAGATACGAATGATCTGCTTGAAGGTGTAATCACGAGTGTCTCTCTCTCACGGAAACCGCGAGTTCTTTTTGCCACTTTCACACGTTCCGAGGAGGCGTCCACTCTCTTTAGGTGATTTTCCTTATTAGAAGTGAATCGGCCAAGGTTACTTTCACTGTCACTTTAAAAAAACTGTACCTCAGGTCGTGGATATCTTTTACAATTCATCCTTTTCGTTACTACTAGTTTTTATTACTAAGGAATCGTAAATACTAAAAAAACCCAATATATATTGTACACTTATTTTATAAAGTGAGACCAAGTGACGCTCCCGTACGTATTCCCTTAAAACTCATAAATCCTGCTAACGTTAACATGAGATATATGTTATGCTTCAAGGGTGGAATGCTATGCAAATTATTGTTCTAATGATGCCCCACGATTAGGCGGCAATTGATGTGCTACGGATTATATTCGTCCCGCGATTGGGAGCCAATTAAAGTGTTTCGGATATGTATATCGTGATATTCCCCTGTGATTGAGCACTATTTATAACGATGCTGGTTTTTACTATGATGACGACGCGAGCATGTCTTACTGCGCACTTGCCCACGGTTATTTGATTTGATTATTTCTGATATTTAATCTTATTAAATAAACAATACTTTATGCTGCACACGGTTTATTTGAAAGATTACACTTTCGGCACTGAAGATGTGATATTATGTGATACAGTTTTTGTTAAAATTGTTTTTCTATGATATTACACGTTACGCGTTCTGAGTACCGTGTGCTGTGCAGAATTATGTTACTATATTGTATTCATACGAACAAGCGGCTTATGACCTACCCCTTACCTCTTGGACCCCTTGTCACCACTGTTAAAACTAACTAATGGAAAAACTCCTGGCAACAGGTTTTGTGAAGGCTGGCTTCCTATTGGATAGAGGGAGCCAGCACGTCACATGCTTCTTCAACGTACAACGGAGTTGGTCTTAAAAAAAAAGAGGATTTTTAAAAAGTAGTGTTTTGAAATTATTTCTAAAAGTGAGTGATTCCCTATGGATGAAGTATTAAAAATGATATTTTATACACAGTTAATTAAAGAAAGATTAATTTCATCCATGACTTTTTTAATATATGAGAGGGGTTCGAAACAGTACCATTACAAGGGTTAATTCAATTTGTAAGCCGTGTGAGGATATAGTAAATGTGTTCAGTACCTATAAGAAAATTAAAACAGCAACATGAATGTGGCAACTGAAACGCATGATAAGATAATCCCGAACACCCCCCTGGATTGTGCCACTGAATCAAGTTGAAATGTCCAGTTTTACGCCCTCCCTCTCCTCCTTCATTTATACACCCTTCCCTCAAACTCCCTAAAAACGGAAATGCGTGTACAAGTAAATTATGGCTCGACAGTTCTCGAAGCCTCTGATTGCAAGGATGTGAGAGACATTTATCAAATTGATGTAGGGCCTATTTTTGTCATAATTTATAGAGGTTAAACTGGAGTCACAGCACCTTAACAACCCCCCTTTCTTCTCCTACCTCTTGGTATAAGAGAGCGGGGTGGTGGGGGGGGGGGCGAGGGGGGAACCAGTGAATCGAAGATCTTTTTGATCGAATATTGACCTAACATAAGATTTATCTTCTGGCACCCCACCCCTGTAATCAACTTCCCCGACTAAGCTGGCTAACTACTAGGAAATAAGGGGTGTATAGTGAGTGACCAACAGTTCGAGTTTAACCCGGTTCCAGACATACATATATATAATATCAACAGTTCGATCTTCTAGTACAAACATATCCCCCCCCCACTTCTCCCATAACCACACCACCCCCTTCCGACTATGCTGGTCGAACAAAAGGTAAAAACCTCCCCCAACCGTACCCAGGTATAAATAATTAACAATATCGTCTCCTGTTATCAAATAAAATAAGAGGCGTAAGAGGGAATTGAGTTAGCGTCAAGCCAACAGAAATACATCTGGGAGTTGATAGAGAGGGGTTGAGGTGGGTTGTGACACTATCTTATAGATCCACTCTTCAAAAGCGTCTCGAAAAATAGAAATTACAAAATTTCGAGATAGATTCAAACATAAAATTCATTCGACACTTATGTTTTGCAATGTATAGCCACGTTCATTCACAGTAATAACTTGACAAAGTTTATTTAAAAACAGAAATATCTGTCCTCAGATTAACACACAGACTAACATTCAAGTTTAAAACTATTTAATTAGGATACATAATGAATGTTGCTATCAGCTGGAGATCCTTCATCTAAGTCACGTACAATTGGCTTAAGTATGAATTCCTTTATGGTGGAATTGAACCAAGAACATTTGTCTTCAGACAACAATGTTCTTCCACTGAGTGATCGTATTTTTTCTGATACTATAAGCAAGGGTGTACTGTCAGATTACAAGCAGCACGGAATTACAAATATGACGGCCCTTAATACACAGTGATAAATGTCACAGAAGCTTTGTTTTATATTAAGCTGAAATGGTGAAATGGGGTTAAGTTAATTGAATCTCAAAGTTATTCAGTTACATTATCGATTATTACGTCAAGATTAAATCCACACAGTTTCTACTTTCTACTGATATGAGCTAAAATACTTTCAAATTTGCATGCAAAAGCTTGGTGTCTATTTTATAGATATTTAAGTTAAGTTAGGAAACTGATACTCCACCAGCTTCTTGTGTAAACTACAAGGCTAGTAAAAGTCGATACCTATGAGAATGATGCATAAAAGTAGATATGGTAGCTTTGGCTAACTGTCAGATATCACCACTCCTTTGGCGAATGGCCTATAGCTTCTATCACTACCTTCAGACGATGGCGCTTCTTTTTAAATAAACCACATATAAGGTTTCATAATCAATAATATTATTCCTATCATTAATTTGATATTTCCCTTCTTGGAAACATCATTGTTTAAAAGCCTGGACATTTTGTATTTTAAAATAAATCAGTGTTTTTACGTTTGGCTTAATAAATTGTTTATAAGCACATTAATAAAAAACAAGCGTGATGGTTTTACATAAAATACCATTCCATATTTTCACAAATCCTATATACTGGTTATTACTCTTTAACTTACTCACTGCAGTTTTTGATTAAATTTGAATAAAAATGCACAAACAAATTATTTAATTAATATTATTTTTCCTTTGAAAGCATTACTATCGGTATTAAATATATTATAGTATTGCAGACCCTTAACACATTTTTCCTGCCGCTTTTTAATACACAATAGGAATATACGGTTACTTACTAACTACGTTAATAGTTTTAGGAAAAAGGAAGGTTATATTTATATGAAGTGTAACCGCATTTGCGTGGAGGAAGAGTGTAAAACAAATTTGTAAAAAACCACCCGACCGAGATTAAAACCTCAGTCTCGTCGTTATCGGCAGTCTAGCCTACTGCGAGAGTAACGTCTTAGATTATGCGGTCACCAAAGTGGGTAAAAACATGTCTTGTTTTTGGGCTAATGATTAGCTGCTTTTCGTATTGCGCGTCCTTTTTCCCCCGGACATGTTCTCTGTTTGAGACGGGGCTAATGAAGTATGGAAGGGGGCAAAAACAAATTTTGTATCCCCTGATAAAATTCCTCTCAGATGCCCTGGATCGGTGCGTTTATCTTTCACCCGGCCGGTCTAAGATAAATTTTAAGTCAATATTTTGTCCAAATTATAGGTTTAAATCCCCTTTCCAGAGAAATACTAGTACATTTTGTCTTAATTACCCTATTCATCCATACAATTTTTGTTAATACTATGACCTATTAATCATCAATAGGAAGGTTGGCTTGATGCAATTTCCATCCATCCGGAGCTAGGCATAAACTCAGCTCCTCGGCTGGCTAGTTCTGTCCGCACCATCTGATAAAAAGCACATGCACTATCTAAGTTCAAAAAGTACTGTGGTATATTGTTGCCTTCCGCACTTAAATTCTATAGGCGTGCGAGTGGGAAAGAACCTGTCAATTTTGCTTAAAAAGGTATTTTCATGCACCTTCCAGTGTTCTTTTACATGCCACAATCGACATAAGACCAACAACGTCTTTACTTCCCTTGCTTTATTTCCTTTCCGAAGGAAATTGTACTACGGATTTATATTGCCCAAGAAAAATCCGTTGACTTCAGCTAGGTTTGAACCCACCAACATCGGTTCCTGAGGCGAATACTTTACCCCAAGTCCACCGAGATTGAGTATACAACCATACTTACTTATGGCAGTAGGAACTCATTGTCGCACTTGCAATAGTACGCCATCTATCCCTATCTTGAGCTAGCTCTATCCAGTCCACCTCATTACACCCTATCTCTTTCAGGTCCATTCTAATGGTATCGTCCCATCTGTGTATAGGTCTTTCCAATGACCTCTTCTCATGAACACGGTTCCTGATTCTCCCATTAGCACTGCATGTCCTGCCCACTGCAATATCTGGGACTTGATTAACCTAACAATGTCTTGGGATGAGTACAGGGTATGTAGCTTTATCCCTTTTTGGACCAAATATATTCCTAATCCCTTTGTTTCCGAATACCCTAAATTTGTTTTCGTCATTTAAGGTACACGTTTCACACCCATACAATGTAGGCTTAAACATAAGTATAAGATACATAGGCCTAATAATAAATTAGGATAAAACCTAGCGTATAGCCCAAACGGGTAGTAAAACACGGTGATATTTAAAAAATAAGTTAGAGCCTGGGTCTCTTGGACTTTAATAAGCCTTTATTAGCATAGTTTCATCTAGATAAGAGGGTACTTTTTAATAGTTATAAAAGTTACTGAAATAATTTTCAAATATTAATAGCCTACATAAGGTAATTTGTCTGCAATTGTCATTGTTGATACCAATAAAATTATATTAACAATTAAGGAAAATGTGATCAATGTTGACCATAAAAAAAGTATTTTCTAAAAGTTCCTTCCTGCCAAAACTCAAAAAAGTACAATAAGTCGTATTTCATAATACCATAATTTATTAATAAAAAACTCATCTATTTATTCTTTATTTGATGTCCTAAAAAGGTGCACTTTTATTTATATTAAATATATCATTAGCTTAAATTTGTTGGGTTGGGATGTGGGATATTAAAAAAGGGGATTAGTGGCTGGGGGTGGGTCAATGCCACGGGGACTGAATTCCATTCTCAATTATTGATACAGCAGTGACTGATATCACTTCAAATTTAAATAATCAATTAATATAAACTACTCAGTTAAATTAAATTTTACTCTAAAATCATACATCTATTTTTATGTGACACCAAATGAAATCCCACAACTAATTCCCCTCTTCCCGCCTTGTTAGGTTGAGAACTGGGATATTAAAAAAAAGTGGATTAGGGGTTAGGGGTGGGTCAATACCCCAGGGACTGAGCTCCGTTCTCAATTATTGATATAGCAGTTACTGATATCACTTCAAATTTAAATAATCAATTAATATAAACTACTCAGTTAAATTAAATTTTACTCTAAAATCCCACATCTATTTTTATGTGAAAACAAATGAAATCCCACAACTAATTCCCCTCTTCCCGCCTTTTCGACTCGCTCCTTGCGCAAAAAAAAATGCCATAACGAACGAAACAGCTGCATAGTGCGTGAAATGAAAAGGCCGCCTTACACGAACCAAGTGACCTCTCTAATCCCTAACAAACCAAACTCCCTCGACAAGATTCTTTGTAACGTTTCTAGCAGTGAGAGCGGCGAATGTGAAAGGAATCCTCGCTCTAGGGCCGTGTACATGACGCTCTTCATGACTCTGTAATGATGCTGCGTTGTGCGCAGTGCGGAGAACAAGCGCCCATTTCACAGGTCACGAAACTATTATTTTGTGTGTGCGTGGCACGCCTTACTACCCGTTAGGGCCAACACTAGTGGAAAAGGGATGAAGGTAGAATTTAGAGGAATTGTAGACCCGGGGAAAGAGTGGAAAAACATTTAGGAATAATCAACCTCCGTACAATTGAACGAGATTCTAACCCTAAACTCTTTGTCACCTGAAATTCAGTCTGATGCTAAAAATACGTCTTAGATCGTACGGCCACTGGATACGGCTGCCACGAAATTGAACACGTTTGAACAAAATATAAGGATTATGTCGTGAATGGGAGTTCTAATCTCGGTCGGGTGCACTGAGGGTTATTTTCCCTAAATTTTTTCACTCTCCCTCCACGCAAATCTGGGTGCATTTACTCTCAACTAAACCTTCCTAATCCATAACCCATTAGTGTAATTATTAGGACATAGGCGTGCAACCCGAATGAGTAGTAAGACGCGATGCTAAAAAAAATCTGACATCTATAAAATCTACTATACCCTATCTACTTTAGGAGAGTTGTTAAGTGACAGCTACAAGACGGTTATTTCTTGAAAACATTGGCTGAGATGCACTATACCAACTTATTCTGAAATAATAATTATTTTCTTAATAATACAATATTATCAATAATTATTTCCAAATAGGTTAACATTAAGTTACCTTAAGCAAATGTTTGCAATAAAGAACCTTCAGCTGGTTGTCACTTATCACCTCTCCTATAGCTATTATTTCACGTGCTCATACGTCAAGTCATGTGACCTGCAGCTGTTAAGTTTGATAGTTACTGTCCACACCTATAAGATAAAACTAATAATATGAACATATTATCAAGGTTGACCACAACAAAATATGGTTGTATGTTGTATCATCTAAAAGTTTATTGGTTCCAGAATCCTACTTTAGATGAATGCTGATAGAATTCTATCTCCAACAGAGTGAATATTGTCCGTTATCCGCTAGCTTTGGCCCTTTTCCAACAATTGCAGTGGCGTGTTGTGGGGTGTTTACAGGGTAAGTATAAATAGTTTAAACTGTACCTGGGATGTGTTTTCACCACTCTATAAAATAATCTATGGTCAGGTATCGACTGATATACATTTTTCGTGTGGAGGTAACCGGACACCTGTTGTAGTGGTCAATGCACCTGGTTATGAGTCTTGGGGACCCTGGTTCAATTCTCAGCTGGTGCTTTGGGTATCTTTCTTTTAAGGATAGTGATCCCATCAGTCACCGGGGTTTGGTTAAGTAGGCTTAAGTTAGGTAAAGACTCACACAGGCTCCAAAACTTAATATTCACTCAGACCAACATATCGTTTTGGGTACGATGTGTAGTCAACCTCCAATGTTGTACCCTGGGCAACGTTCTGGGCCACCAGAGTGGTTAATGGTTTACACATGAACCGACTGAACCTGGATGTCATGTCCCACCCGGTCACAGTTTAGCATACTTGCTACTAACGGACTAATATAATTGGTAAAACCATATATAAATATAGATATATATGTAAAAGTGATATGTTAAAATACTTCAATATTATAATATAAGTTGACCTTTGTAAATAAGAATCCTCAGAGGATGGGAAAACCACAACAATAAATCACTTGTCAAAATCCACCCTCAGTTCAGTGAGCCAAGATTCGAACCTTTGCCTCCTCATCAACAATTATCGAGAGCTATCTGCTAATCACGCGCTCGCCAGTTTGGCCAGTCGCTCAGTCGCTCACGCGCTTGTCAATCTGGCCGAACCCTATATATACCTCACGATACCTCCCTTGACAATCAAAAAGGTTCTCAAAACAATATCATTTTGATTTGCTTTACGAATGAGACAATCAACTTCACGTGCCGTCCAAAACCCTATCTCAGTCGGTAGCGTGTCTGTCTCTTGAGCTAAGAGGTCCAGGCTTGATTCCTGACATGGACGAAAAATGTATCATGGCAAAATGTGGGTTTCTCTCTTTAACAGTGATAAATTTACGACTGGAGGATGGATGTTGAGTTTGTTCTAGATTAAGTTATTTTATAAGTCATGGGCTCATACAATCAGTCGGTTCACCATCCTCATTAGACCAAACCGAGATTTGAACTTCGTTTTCCCTATCCTCAGCTGGCCAGTCTAGCATGAGAGTGACGCCTTAGACCATTCGGCCATTGAAGTGGGTAGAGATAGAATTTAAAGCATGATTTCATCTCGAGGTATGACTATATATCATCTAAATATCAAGTTTGAATGAAATCTATTAAACTGTTTAAACTGTAGCCCCGAGTAAAGACAGTCATGCAGACAAAGGGACACGTTGAGAGGCACTAGAACGCATATTTACAATGTATCCACAGTTTTTACCGGGCAATCTTACTCTTCCAACAAACTCAACACAATAACGTTCGGTTCATTGGTGGTCTCTTCCGATAGCACAACGTTATAACTTTTGTTTTTCTCAAGTTCATTTAAGCACTTGAGCTGGTTGTATTCCTTTTTATCGATCAAGTCTAACGCGCTGCACAATACCTCCTTGTCCCAACAGGCATCCTGGTGAGAAGGGTTTGGAGGTGTTTGATGACATTAATGTTTGTGTCAAATAATATTGGAGAGCGTTGCGTAGGACCCCTCACAAATGCCGCATTTAAATGGCATAATGGCAATTGGAGATGCAGTGGAAGAAATATCCCTGGGAGAAAAATAAACACTCTCGCTCAAACGGCAACGCTCTCTACTCACAAACTGCGTTCCCCCTCTCACGTTTTTCAAAATGTCACCACTAGCCTCGATGACGTCAGCAAAGTGCTACGACAACATTAGCACACCTAATTTATCAATTCCCTTTTAAACATCACACTTTGTCCTCCGAGATATATCATACAGCGTGCTTTAAATTTAAATCACTTACAACCCAAATAATAGGCAGACTTTGGAAGGAAGACGTTACCGAAATTGCCCAGATCGATTATGTAGTCATTAGACGTTTCATCCATAATTTTAACATTTGAATAAGTTTTGTGAATTGTTAAATTTTCGAGATTTACGGGTTCTTCGGACTTTATCTCCTCCTCCACTGGTGGCGGGCACTCGGGTGACTCTGCTAGCTCTGCTGTCCGGTAGGCAGACGGCTCTGGTGATGGGCACATAGGTGACTCTAACTGTGAGTACTCTGATGTCTGGTAGGCAGATGACTCTGGCGGTGGGTACGTTGGTGACTCTGATGTTTGGTAGGTAGATGACTCTGGTGGTGGGTACACTGGTTACTTTGGGGGTGGGGGCGGTGGCTGTGGTGTCGTGAAGGAGGGTGGTGGGTGGTTTAGAGGTCGGAAGGGTGGCGGAGGACTGGGAAACACGGCCATTAAGTCCCCTTGGCGGAAATTGTACACAGCACATGTCATATCACACATGTAAGACTCCTTGATTCTCTCGTAGGGTAGTACTTCAGTCGCTCTTATCGCGTGACAGGTACAGTCGCAAAAATCGATGTAGCCTCACACCTCTCTGTCTTGGTTCACTTCTTTTAAAATTACATGTCTATTGCTCACAGCCACACTGTGAATATTTTCCACAGTCATATAGGCACGCCCCGCAATCTTATGACCCACAAACATTAAATTAATATATCCGGTTCTAAGCATAGTGAACGTACCTGAGACCTAAGCGTGCTGTATGTTTTGTAGGGTCCACCGTGCGATACGGTTCACATATATTAACTGCCCAGCTACCCGATGTGGTTGTTAACTGCTTGACTATTTTGTGCCGTCTTTTAAGCGCGTTCAAAGTTCGCAATGGTAGGTGAACCGGGTTTTACTCTGGTGCAGGTAAATACCAGTGCACCGGGTGGCACGGTGCATGCACATACAGGTTAATACAAGTAATGAGAACTCGAGGAGATTTGGATCAATGAATTTTAATGATACTGTATACTTCATAGAACAGATATTTGAACATATTGCACTTATATCTCAGTAAGTACTAAGTTAAATAACAATAAATTAATGAAGTGTGGCTAACTTGCTTAAGTAATAGCCACAAGGGGGCGAGAAGCGCCAAGACAATAACACACGCCAAAACGCGGTGTTACTCATTTTACTATTTACATGTCAAGTTGGCCTTGCAGGCAGACCAAGTGCGTACCCCAGGCAAGTTCTAGTTTAGCTATATTAGAGAGCCCTCGATACTTAGATACCATCCTAATCAGTGTGCAAAAACAGTTACTCGGAAATATCTAGATCCACGGGCCAACCGAGGACGAGACGCGTCCCACTGGTTGAGCACCCGCTGGGTGAGCAGCACCGCAAAAATCTAACAATGAACAAGTGACACTGCAGCCGAGCCTGAGGGGCAAGACGGCCCACTAGCAGTGTACTTGCAAAGTGAGAGCAGCAAAATAATAACAACCCTATACCACGGGCCAATCATGAAAGGTATGAGCGGCCCACAGTTTAACTACCCAAATACAACATTGGGATAGGCCAGTGAACCTAATTAGGTACAAATCATCGGCCTCCATATAGCCTAAACTATCTCCTGCCTAGGCAAGCTATCCTAAATATACAACAATGGACACATCATGTGTGTCGCGGGATTCACCATCCCGGGCGCGAGAAGCGCGCTATACCGCAATTGTTGATTGCAGTCCGTTCTCCTGGCCCAGGAGACTCTACATTAAATATTATATAACTAGCCTAATTGTAATATAACAACAGTGTCTCACAATAGACACGGATAGTTTCCTGTAATTAGTCCCTACTAAATGATACATCTATCTATCCTCGCAGAACGTATACTAACCCTAACAATAACATATTAATCTGGAGTCTACTCGTCATATCTCATCTTCGTAGTTGTAAAGTCCTTCGACTCCCCCCGGTATAGAATATCCATTCCCCTAGGATAGTAAGACCACCGTCGACTAGATGATAGATTCTGACTAGAAGTGCGCGATGATTCCGACTGCGTAGACGATGTTTAAGCGATCGTCTGCTGGCGCGTTCTGTGTTAGTTCCCAGCAGTCAGGCGAATATATAGTGGGTAGGCCCGTACGAAGCGAAGGGGGAACCTCCCCACTCTTCTAGAAGGACAACCCACGCAGGCCAACGGTTTTCTTGGAGCGGTCAGTTGGTTGGTGCTTGTGGTCGAACGCGTAGTTATTCCCAGCAGCGGTGATCGGTCACTTATCTTCTATGGTGTGTCATCGAATTGGGCATCAGGCTTACAGGACGAGTCGGCAAAGTGGTATGTAAATAAAGAGATATATTATTAGCGAAGCATTTACATTAGTATGTTATGTTTAACTTTGATGATTTGCAGGAACTAGCCACACATACGTTCTCTTGCACGTTTTAACGGGGCTAACCCAAGTTTGCCCGTTACACCAGTTTTTCGTTATTAAGCTCTCACACGTCTTCATCTGTTAGAGTACCAAAATCACAGGGTAAAAATACACAAAACTCGCCATCTAGATAGGATATTAGGCGTCTCCCGAACTTTGTGTTGACCGCTTTTAATTTGTCCACCGAGTACTTTTAATCGACGGTTAGATCACACAATATTTACCAGCTGCTGTAACTTGTCCATCTTGAACCGCTCAACAAACGCTTATAAATAAACGACCAAGCGGTCGCCCCCCTATATATCCACCCCTCCCTCGAGCGACAGGGTCAATGACCTCTTGTACTAGCTCACGGTTTCAAGGTCATGATCTATTTATGTCTGGTTGATCCGCCAAACTGGCACCAGTCATCAGGGAAAACTCATTGAGACATAATTCAAGGTCACAATATATTCTTGCCCTGACTTGTATCGCCGACCCACCTAATTGTCGCCAGATATAAGTCACCGGGAAAAAAACCCATTGCCACAAAAGTGGTTGCGACACTGGGAAAGCCCATTACCACATAGGGGGTTAGGGAGTTAGGTATGGGGTTGCGACACATACCTCTAAGGAGGGGAAGTGAGGGAAAAGTTAAAGGGGCCTTACGGCCGTGATACGCTGTCAGCTGCTCGGTGGTCACACTCTTCGCTAAGTGGCCGTGCAGAAAATATGCTCACTAGTAATGTCGTAAGAGGAGCGCCCAGCGCCGTGGACTGCACGCCAATAAATAAATAAGAAAACTCCAACGCCCCGTCCCAATACTACGACAATAAACTCCCCCACACCAATAAAAAAACTCCAACGCCTGTCCGAATCCTAACTAGACATAAATAAACAATGATCATAAATAAAAAAGCAACGGGCATACATATATAACCATTGAGCACTCATAGAAAATCAATGAACACAAATAAAAAACAAATGAGACAAGAATAAGCCAGTTTGGAACACTAGAAAGGGAGTCAGGAGGAGGGAATTGGGGGTCAAGAGGAGGGGAGGGGGAAATAAACAGCCAATCAGAGAGAGAGGGGCATTGTCACGTGATCAAATTCAGCCTACCAGAGAGCTGTTACAGGTGGGCATACTAGTATTATAAAGATATAAAATAAGAGGATAATAAATGCAGAGCCAGCAGATAGGACACTAGAAAAAAAAAATATTATTATATAATATATTTGCTCATATTTCCACAATACCCACTCAGCATTATTGTGCCACCAACAAGGGTAATAAAAATGATATACAGAATATTACCAGGAAGGTGAGAATATTTAGTTAAAAAAAGTTAGAAGTCAACATGTCAGAAGTTAAATAGATTAATGTAAGTTTTATTTATAAACACTAGATATGATCCATTGAAATTAACTCAAGTATACCCCCTACAATATTATTACTTCTATCCACAAGTCAAAAGGACTCCCAAAACATAACATACCTTTCCTTGCCAGAAGGACTCTGAATATTAAACATTATTATAATTTCCACAAGTCAGAAGGACTCTTAATATTAAACGTTATTTAGGCTGAAAAGGAATTTGGACGTACAAATCCGAAACTTAATTTAGTTCTTAGATTTATTCCGACACGAAGACATGCCCGAGATGGATATCCTGCCAAGAGTGAGTTGTCTTCCGATCTCCTGGCAGTAGTTATTTGATACCATTTGCTCAGAGAGGGGTAAAGTATGGGTTACACTCAAGGCCCCAGAACAGTGTTCTTGGCACGTGGAACCATCTAGTGCCAGAAAGGTTATACTTCCCATCTCCCTCCAGCCTTAGCTAACACTCGGTGTTGGGCCAGACAGTTCCCTCGAACATCCAGTCTTGACCACCCGTTTGCGTTAGCTTGTTGTGTGGCATGGGAGATAGCTTTGGATGTACACAGTGAAATGGAGCTCGGTAAGCTTAGAATATAATTTAGGTTTAGGTGGAATATGGTTGAAGGTAATTTAATGTTTTGTGTTGAAATTTAACGTTGTAGCTTATGGTAAGATGATACAATAGTATTTTAAAGATTTGAAAAAATATATTCGAAAAGATAGCGAAAACTTAGCGGGATTGTCCCGTCGCGGGTGGATATATTTGTTCAATTCTATTGTAACGTGTAGACTTCCTGTTTAACACGTACACTCAGAATTACGTATGTATGATTAACACCATAAATACTAGAACTAATAAATTATAACAATGTGTGGCAGATATTAACTCAAGGTGAAATCATGTTGCTGGGAAACGCCCAAACTTCAGTAAAATACCCCATATGATGGTTCTTGGAGGTTCACAAAACGACATCTTACTCGCAGGCCCCACTTCGATGAAATGACAGAGCTGCTTTTCTGTGTTCTCTATGCCTTCTTTTAGCGCTAGTTGTCATTCGGCATAACTTTGCAAACTCACCTCTCCCCCTTTGTATACGACTGGAAACCATCCCCGGAGACGTCAGTCCTGTTTGTCTAAAACAGTCATTCCTCGCTTAAAATTTTATATTTCATTGTATCAATTCGATGGAGGGACAACTTGGGCGTAAATCTACATCTACGGACAAAGCAACTGGTGTTTTTGATGTTAGAGGTGTTGGTATCTCCACTTCGCCGCAGATGAAGCCTCGTCTGAGACTTTGATTTTTGAATGTTTGAATCTGCCCATGCCCATAAGACATAGTATTTTTTGTGTTAGAGTTCCTGACTTGCTTTTCTATCACCATAAGGCATAGTTTTTATTGTTAGAGTTCTTACTCTTTTTTCTATGTACATATTATTTAGTTTTGTTTGTCGTAGTATCTGACTTGTTTTTTTTATGCTCATAAGGCATAGTTTTGATTGTTAGACTTCTTACTCTTTGTTTCTATGTCCATTAACATAGTATTGAATGTCAAAGTTTCTGACTTGTTTTTCTAGGCCGATATGGTGTAGTTTTAAATGATCGGTTTTATGCTCTATTTATCTAGTTCCATATGACGTGATTTTGTAGGTCAGTGCTTCTGACTTCTTTTTCTATTTCCTTAAGACATAGTGTTAAATACAAGGGAAATATCTTGACACCATAAACTGTAAGGCCATGCTACGGCTTAATTGGTGCTTAGGATCCCATAATGCTGGAAATCAGGTTATCTAACGCTTTGTTCAATGACCTAATTAGGTCTTGACTGATACCAGTCCCTATTATTTCTCTTTAGTGTACCTTTTTTTATGGTTCGCAGCCCTTTGGAGCACTATTAGTTCGGAGTAGTGACCCGTGTGGAATAGTGCTTAATCTCCGGACCTCTTCAGGCGCCGTTTGTATTAGTTAATACGTTTACAGTTTGCACTAGTTATAGTGAACCCAAGATTGGGTGGAAGTATAAATATACTATTGATTGTCCAGGCAGTACTAATTAGGAATAGACAAGCCATAGTATCTTAACAACCTAAATTCCTGGTAGCTCACCATTTGCTATTTGTAAAATGATAGTTCCTCTGCTAGGAAATTCGTCTTTGTATTTCGTAACTCTCTATGGAATTAGCTCATGTTAGTTAGCTTATTTAACTACCATTGTAGGAACTCTTTAAACTAGGACTTACTAGAATTTGATATCATTAACTATTATTAGATTATAATTCATGTATATACTTTTCAGGTCTAAGCCTAGTAATCGTTAGGCTGGATAGTTGTTATGTATTGGCGGTTAACTTTAAATTAATAATATTTACTTCCTAAATATATATTGCCACTGTGTTGATGCAGAATGGGCATTAGTTCTAATTAAAAGACTTACTATGCTCAACAATAGACTCAACCTTACTTCTGTTGATTCTTAGTTACCTATGTGTTTACTTTAATTCTTCCCTTTTGGGGTGTATACGTCTAAGGTAACTAATTTAATTTATCTTAATTAACAAAGGATTGTTTAATTCAAGATCTATTAAAACCTTATGTAATTCTATTAACTTGTTTGTGTACCTAACGGTTAACAGGTTACACACATTATATAATTGAAAAGAACATAGATTGAAAAACATATAGCTTTATTGATAGAAAAAACAATAGTTAAGATAGCAATGGTTTACAATAATGTAGTCGAAACGAGTAAGGATTATGATCCAATCAGATAGCCTTGGGAAAGGAGACTGTGGCTACTAGGGCTGCGTAGTCGCCAGGCCACAGGTAGAAGTAAATTCTATAAAGTAGAACAATTCAATAACTACTAACAGAAAAATATATGACAAGGCATACATGTAACTTTAAACCAGGCTGTGCTTGATGGGTCCTTCAAAATGTTATCCATTACACACTTAGGATAACTAGCTGTTAATAACAGCAGTTGATGGCTTAGAAACAGGTGTCGTCATCAAAAGTACTATGGCTGGTCTCATTCCCCTTTGGTACTGCCAGGGCATTCAATAGTACATAAAATTCTAAAGGCATGAGCCTTAAGAACACAAAAAATAGAAATCGATTGTAAGGTAATAGTGAAAGGGTATTATTTGTGTGGACCCCACTATGACTCTAGTGCAATTCCCTGGGTTGCGCACCGAAACTAATACTGCACGTGAAGCGTGATTACCTGACCAACCTAAAACACTGGTATCTATTAACTGAATTGTAATAAGGTAAAAAAAACAGACAACCTGGGGGTAGCCATCCATAAACTGAACTGATGCTCACGCCGTACAGGACGTCCTGACAAATTCTGATATAATATATATATATATATATATATATATATATTAAAGGAACTAGTGGAATATTATAAGTCCCTAATTAAGACATTATAAGTTTTCTACGCCGGAGGCATATATATCAACAGAGACTACAGTACTGAATTACAATATTTGAAAAACAAGTATTAAAGGGACTAGTCCTACATTCTAAAGGACACAGCATTTAGTACAAAATATATTAAAGCTTGAGTTAGCAAGTCAACAAGACTTAAAAATAATTAACGGTCAACTAGACCTACTATCAAAAAGAAAATCGTCTCCAACAATATAAAAAACTAAAGGGGTGCAATCAGATATAACTCATCTTTATAAACAAAATTATCTAAGTCATAAGAACTCGTCGATTACTGTAGAATACTTAATACATCGAAGTCTGTGGTTCCATCCATAGCTGCGGTGAATCCCACGGCCTTGACTTCATGGGCGGTTACTGAAAAACTGTTCATCCCGGCTAAGGTGGCGGTGTATCCGACGCCTCCATCTTCATAGTCGTTGTGACGAACCTGGAGTCCTTCCTTCAATGCAAAGATACAGTAAATAACTATATGGTGTGCTGGGACGCGGCCCCTTATATAGTACTCAACCTGATACGAATGGAAGAAAGCAGAAAGATGATAAACATAAGAACATAGAAAAAGCAACTATGGAGGAGGGTGGGCAGGAAGAGAGAATTAACAAGAAAAAATTCACTTACGGACGAAAGGTAGGAAGACGCTTCCTTGGTTTACCACCAGGGTCGTTGATGAGATCTTTGCATCGATAGTCACACGCACATCTTCACTTTAACAGATCTAGTTAAGATAGCACGTGTAGCGGCCATAATTGAATAGCTTTATTGAGCTTCATATGTGGGAGAAAGGAATTCAGCAGACATCCTGAAGATGTGAGTACTCACCAAGGCATATTATATGGAAATATATCTGTTTTAATTATGTTATTCAGGATACATTATTATTTTAATAAGATTTGGTGATATAGATGTAATTTATTATTTTTTTATATTAACCGAATGGCAAGCGTAAGTAAATATTTTTGACATTATCCAATGAAAAAAGCAATTCGTTAAAGTATTCTATTCATAACTATGTTAATATTAATTCTCTTCTCTGATATATACTCCCGTATTTAATGAAAGTCAGTATTTTTTTTTTCCAACTATGTGTTTGAATGTTTGAAGGTAGGGAGAAACGTAAATTTATTAGACTGTATCTTCAGAGTATACTCAATTAAATATTCGAATATAGTTTATTTCTTGCATAAATTAATGAATTATAGAATTTTTTACTTGTAGATGTCCAATCTAACTGATTGACATGCTACATTTGAATTAAAATAAACTGTATACTTGTATACTTCTCTTATGTTCTATCCTTCCCAAACCTTCATAAGTTAAAGTTGTAAATGAATTCGTCACTTCTTCTATTAGATAGGAGAAGCGGTGATACACTATAAAATAGGATGTATTGATGAAGCTATCTTATTAAAACTTTAATAAACATATCCTCCTTAAAAAGCTTATCTATTTGAGTCTTTATACAACAATCCTTAATGTGGGAAAATTGGGAATATGAAATATTTTCAGAGCAGATTTGAAGCGATACAAGCTGATATGATACAACATAGGGTGTACTTACCTTAATAGATTAGGATTATAAGGGTATGTTTATGATAAAGTGTATTCAAATTTGTATACAAGGAGATATAAGAAGATGCGGTGCATTATAAAATATACTGTATATAATCAATGTTAGCCAGTACTAACAATAAGGCATGCTAAAATGTCATTTTGGGGGACTTTACAGAAAATACAATACTTAGTACTGTACATATTGTAGGTGTAATTTAAGCTAATTAAGAAATGACAAGCTGAACAAAGTAATACTTAATTACGGATTATTATAAACAAAAACAAAGAGTAAAAACAGCAAAATTAAACACACAAGTTTTACTTCTTTGTCGGCAACTGAAACAGTTGAAGCACGCGGTGATTGAAGTTGAAGTGCAAGGTGAAGGAGCTGAGTGGTCCCATGTGCTTTAACCCTCAGCTATTCCCCCTTTCCTCTTTACCCAGAAAAGCCCTTTTTCAGAGGGGGGGGGAAGAGTCCCCCTTTCCTCCATTACCAGCACTGCGATGCCCGCAAGTAATAAGGACACTGACAGTGCCATGTACTGAAGGTCCTTTCAGAGATGAGTTGAAGTCACAACCACGTTCAAACGATGACAGGTCTGGACACTTTAGAAAAAGAGCTTGCACTTATTTGTCTCATGGCACGCCGCGGTCTCTTGTGAAATTTGGAAAAAAATCAATAAAAAAATCATGCATTTTGCTGACAGTAATGGGCTAATGCTTACCAATGGTTTGAACTAATTAATCTATGAAACAAGACTTATAGGATGAACTTTAAGGAACTGTATAAGTATCTGTCTTAATCAGTGTAGATATTTGTTAGAACCAAGTGACGGACGGATGACTCTATGACCAACTGAGCAGTCACCAAAGGTGTGCGAAGATATTGCCAACAATTGCGAATATATGGTGTCATGTGGTTAGCACAATGAACCCTCCGGTCATTAATCTCAGTTTTATAGATTGGTGGAGCCGCTACTTCTTCATTCAATTAGTTCCTTATTTTTCCTCACGAGGCTGAATTAACCACACTTCAGGTCCACTGTCTCACATAAAAATCAGGAAGCACCAGAGATAGAACCCAAGACCTCTGGATCTGTAACCAGCAACTTTAACTAGTAGACTACAGAGGCGGTCTGACGTATGCATAGCTTATGTAAAAAAAGGAGCTCTTGTTTAGAGGTTTTAAAAATATTTTCTCCAAAATAATATTTGTTATATTTTTATTTTAAGATCAGTATCTAAAATCATTATTACAAAATTTAACATGTTTTTATTCTTCAGAAATATATTAAATTTCTATTAAACAACCCTACTTAACAGTTTTTTTTCTCAGGTTGGTACCATGCCAAGTGAGCACAGCAGTAGATGCCTGCTCTTATTTTCTCTCCGCGTCTTTTCCCCAAGACTTCAATAGCGACGACACCATCTGTCGGCAAGGAAAGTAATCATTCCCGGCCCTCTTCCAAACTTAATCTCACCCATGAAACAGTAGTAAAAATTACCATGTAACATCGACCTTCCCTTCTACCATCACAAGACTTCCCCCTAAAAAAAACACGTGGCGTTAGGGAAAAAACAAATTGTAGGTCTACCCCCTCTCACCTTTTTTTTATAAAAAAAAAAGAAACCCTTTCTGTCGAAAAGAGTTGACTCGCATTACTTTTACAAACTTTTAGAAAGGTCAGTGGTCATTACAAGGAAAAGTTTCTTCTTTGGAAGTGATTCTCAAATCATATATCTCATACTTTCATGAATTAAGTTGGGAGTGAAGTGAACGCATATGAACGGAAGTATTTTTGCAGTTTTATTTCAAAACATTCTTTTTGGTCAATAAAAATCGTACATTGCTTCAGTGGAAACCTATAGTTTAATTTTCTTCACTTGATTATATCAACAGTTCTTGAATATCTGTCAAGGGTGTTCTGGAATTTAATGACAACTTTTTCTCTTCATTTAAAAAGTTTGTCATCTAATGCCGCTATGATCACGGCACTTATTCAACAACTGTTGATATGGTAATATGAAGAAACCGGCTTCATGATACACTGGTCAGTGCACCTGGCTGTTAAACTATGGGTCCCGGTTTCGATTCCAGACTGGTAACTTGGGTATTTTTTCCAAAAGGAGAGCTATCCTAACGGTCACCAGTATTTGGTTAGTTAAGATTAAGTTAGGTTTAAGTGTTTCCAATGGTTCCACACCCTCACACTCACTATTACCATCACCTCATCTCATCGGGACATTGAAAGAGCCTCCACAGAAAGGATGTACGGTTTGTACATTCGGGTGTCCCCTGGGCTAAGGTACATTAGTACTGGCTAATCTTTCCACTACTGGGCTATAAATGATTTATCCCAGACGCGAAATATATGTATATGTTACAGGTTGTGTGCGAAATCTGAATAATGTTGAGATTGGCCGGAAGATCTCAACATTATCCAAGTGCAGTGGATAAAGTCAGAAATATAAAGTAATTTATCTCATTTTCGACCTTATTCGGATAATCTCGACATTAATCAGAAATACTTGGATAACGTTGAATACTATTTGTAAAATTAAGCACGTGTGAACATGGATTATATTTTGAAACGTCATTTTGATCTCTGAAATTGAATCATAGAAATGCACTAACATTCGAAATGTCTCATTTTGATTATTTCTTTTCAATTAAAATAAACAAGCATTGCCTAAAAATCACCTTATATAACCTAAATTAGCCTAACCTAACTAACCTAATCTTACTAACCTAGCCTCAACCCTAAAATGTTGACATTATTCAAGTGCGGGTGTATAATGCCAATATTAACCGGATAAAGTTCGAAGAACACTATTTAATCACCTCTCATATAACTATAAACTTATTTTGGATAATTTCAACATTAACTGGATAATATCGACTTTATCCAAGTTAGAACTTTACCCTTAGCATTTATATATATATATATATATATTTATATATACACCATGTGAAAAATACTAAATTCTATGTTTATATTAAAGCAATATTTTATTTGTTTTGGCCACAGAAAAAGTTTTTCTATAAAAACTCCAAAAACAATTACCTTTTTCGCGTCCCCTACACTTCCCTCTTAAAAAGTAAAAATAAATTCTGAAATTTTGTACTGAGCATATTTTCTATAAAGATGTAAAAATTGTACCAGGAATAGATATTCTAAAATACTTATATTAGTATTACGTTTTAATTTAATTTTTACCAGTGGAAAGAGATCATTCCAGCCAATTAGAAGGTAATTTTTGTTAACTGGTGTGTATATATACTGCATTAGCTCTTTCATCTTTCTACTATTGTGTATTGAGTTTAATATACCTTAAATAATAAATTTAAGCGTGTTTAATGCTAATTTTAATGTTTTAATATGTATATGAAAACGACTTGACACTTTAATAAGCTTAACTATTCTTAGCTAGAGGACTTTACTTCCAATATTTACTAACATTCTAAATACTTTCTTTATCCCTATCATTAAAAACCAGGTATTAAAATATCTAGAGCAGTTTTTCTAAAATTATGGTGAAGGAATACGCACTGGGGTTCTGTGAACAAGGGAGGAGCTCGAATGGGGGCTTGAAAATTATGCATAAGAGTCATTATTTTAGGCAATCACAATTATGGACTATAAATACAATAAAAAAAGATTTAATTTTGAGAAAATAAATATATAACCAGTAAGCCCTGGCGAAACTTTCACACATTCAACCTTCCCCTCCACCCATTCCCCCCCAAAATTTAGTCTTTTGTTGGGTTGTTGAAATTTAATACACAGCGAAGTGTGTACACAAAATAGCAAAGAGAATTTATTTTCGTTAATTGATATAAAAATATTGTTAGTATTCTTCTTTTAACTTAGATTTTAAACAAACAATGGGTTTTAACGTAAACTGAGTATGCTGCCAGAAGTAAGTAAAGAAACCTCTCCACTGATACCTTATTCATCGCTGTAGGCTTTGTATTAGTTAAGATAAAGGGATGTTGACAACATAAATAATATATATATAGGATTACATTTAATTAGTAGGTAATAGTTGTTACACCCGCCTCGGTGGCGTAGTTAGCTAACGCGCTAGTCGTGTTGAGCTAGACTGCCGAGGACGGGGAGATTGAGGTTCGGATCTCGTTCGGGTGAACTGGGGTGGTTTTACCTAAATAGTTTTTCTCTCTCCCTCAACACAAATGCGGGTTCACTTCCTCTATATTCAACCTTCCCATTTCCAAGCCCATTAGAGTAATTAGTACTTCAGCGTATAGCCAGAGTGGGTAGTAATACGTGGTGCTGAAAATTGTTGTTATATTATTTTTTACATTCCATTATTATTGTTTATAAATAATGGTTCAGATTTGTTGACTTAAGGTTGGTACAGACTTCCTTTTTGTATGTGACCATGTCGAGGAAATAAATAAAGCATAGTTTGGATATTTCATATTTAATATTTGCATTTAAGATTATTGTAATATAATTGTATGATTAACATCCTTTAATTAATTTTTATTGCTAAACTTCCTGGGAACCTGCGTAACAGTTGATAGGACGCCGTGGACCACCAGGGGTAGGAGTATCACACTTTGAGAAACACTGGTCTAGAGGAGATGAAAGGGTGGAAGGTTGGAGAGTGGGGGTTAAGAGGAGTACATCAAGTCATTCACTAATTAAATTAAGAGTCTAAATAGTAAATATGATGATGGAAATGGTGAAAATAATCAGTTTATCTAAAATATTGTAAGACAACCGTTTAAAAAAAACCAAGTAAGAATAAAAATGTTGGTATAATATTAATCTTTGAAAATTTCCGAATCTGATTCTTTAAAAGAGTTATATTAAAATATTAACTTCTTGGAAGAGAAGCAATTACACAGAAGTGGACTGACAAGGGTTGGAAGAGGCATCTTACTTTCTCCCCCTCTTTTTCGTTTGCTCACAAATTTGACGTACTAATTTTAATGTAGGCCTACACGAAGGAAGTAACTGTGAAAAGTTTTTTTAATGTTTTAATTTCTCGCTTAGTTAACCAACAAAATAGCATGCCATACTTTTTAACCTCAACTGAAATGAACATCTCTGGAGCAAATCTTGTACCGTCTGAGAGATTGCGAAAAAAAAAGTACATCTCACAAGAGCGTGGTAAAACTTCTTTTTTAAATTGTGAAACTCGACAAAATGTATATAAAAAATCTTATGAAAATCTAAGTATTTTTTAATTAAAATGAAGATTAAATTTGTATGCAACAATATTTTACAGTATGTAAAGTAAAAATATAATTTTATCAGAGGAAAAATCGTTGGCTCTAATTTGTTTTATTACTATGTTTGGATAAAGAGCTACCAACGACAGCTTTTTTTAAAGCGATGGGGGGTAGAGGAAGGTAGCTTAAAGAAAATTCACCTGCATTATCAAAAAAAGAGGAAGAGAAAAAAAAAATGGAAAAGGACAAAAGGAAAATACTTCCGAGAGCATCAGGCCAGAAATAGAAACAATATCTACATATTAACAATAATGCGAACATAATACCTTAGATAGATCAGCTGCCGTTGCAAGGATTGGAACTTCTAGTTATTATTAGCACCGCGTCTTACTACCCGTTCGGGTTATACGCACTTACGCTAATGTGTAATGGTAGGGTGATTGTGAGATGAAATGGAGGACCTACAGTTTAACGTGGAATCCGAACCACGGTGGAGGCCTGGCATTCCCCACATTCACAAGATGTCTTGTCAGAGGTGAAGGAAGGGTTTGGTAATCAGATAAATCTGTGCCGGGACCGAGGATTGAACCCCGGACCCTCAGCACCGAAGTCCGACACCTTACCCCTAGACCACCAGGTCACCAACTTATAGTTAACTTTTATAATATCAGTGGTAACCTGGCAGTCTAGGGGTAAGGTGTCACACTTCTGTGCTGGCGGCCGGGGTTCAATCCTCGGTCCTGACACAGATTTATCTTATCCTTCCCCTCTGACAAGACATCTTGTGAATGTGGGGAATGCCAGGCCTCCACCGTGGTTCGGATTCCACGCTAAACTGTAAGTCCTTCATTTCATCTTACAATCACCCTGAAAATTGAAAATTGAAAAATTACACCTAGACACGGGAATTGATTCCCATGTCCAGGTGTCATTTTTAAATTTTCAGAATATGATATCTAGATGGAGTTATCCTCACTAAAATGCATAAATAATAGCTTTGGCTATTTGATTCACTAATTACTTTACATCAATTATTGTTTCCAGCCTGTTGTCTGGGTCAGTTGTTATATTAAAGTCATATTTTTTCACTTTCGGCTTGTTAGGCTTGTTGTAGCTTCATATGCTTTATAATATAACTTAAGACTAGGACAGGTACAACCAGGCACGGATTCAGAGGGGATGGGGGATGGGGGGGGGATCAAAGAGTCAGTTGACCCCCCTGTTAAAAATAGAAAATTAATAAAAAAAACAAAATGAAAGTTCAAATTTTAGAAAGAAAAATACAACACAGATAGATTATAATTTTTTTTTTTTAGCTTCTTACGCGCAGTTACCTCTTAAGCCGGGCCCACACGTGCGTTATTCGTTCACGTTTAATCCATGTTCGATATGACTCGCGCAAGTGTGGAAAAAATATTGGTTTTCATGTAAGAATATTTGTCGTTCATAGCAAGTAACGAACATTGTTCCGCATAGAGACGGCAGACTATCACACATCAAAGAAGACTAATAATCACCTCAGAGCAGTTCATCCACGAATACAGAATATAAAGTATGTGTGGACAGCGGGAGTGACGGAACTGTGGGGGAGTCTGCTCCCCTGGAAATAACTTGCCCCTCCCTGGAATAATTTGCCCCCTTAGATATATTTCATAACCTCTGATATTAGCAAATATGAAGCTGACAGATTGCCTTAAGCCAAATTCCAAATGATTTCTAATTGCATTCTATTGTCAAAAATTTACCGGAGAAGACCACTTCAAAAACTACTAGACTAGAGTCATCTAACTGGCAGAAAAAGTCGAGGGAGGAAAGAAAGTTCTGAATAGCTTCCAAGGTCATCCAAATTTCAAAAATGTTTAGGGGAGGATAACTTCAAATTTCTTTTAGATGCATATTATTTTGAAGAATTTTCAGAAGAGGACCATCCCAAATAGCTTAGTTTCTGAAATAATTCAATTTTCAAAATTTTGTCAGAGGAAAACCATTTCAAAGATTATCTTCTAGAGGTATCTAAGTATCGTAAAACATTAAGGTGAGGATCACTCTAAATAGCTTAGAGGGGTATCCAAATTTCAAAAATTTCTAGGTCAGGAACATTTTTAAATGGCTTATAAAAGAATCTGAGTGAAAAAAAAAAATCAAGGCTAAGACTACTCATATCTTCTAGAGTAAACAGTTTTTCAAAAAATTGAAGAAAGATGGCCACTCCATATAGTTTAATAAAAACTATCTGATGTTAAAAAATTGGGGAGGATGACCATGGTTTAAAACATACGTAAGATCAAACATGAATGAGAAACTATCAAATGGCTCTAAACAGAAATCTAACATTGTAAGTAACTATGCTATTTATAACTATGACCCCCCTATTAAAACAATATGGCTCTGCCCCTGGGCACAACATCCAGTTCCCGACCATTAGTCATCAATGTTAAAGGGTAAACCCTCATTTGACCAATGATACATTTTTCGGCCATGCCGGGAATCGAACCCGGGACCCTTAGCTCAGTAGGCTGACATGATACCAACTGGGATAAGTTGTCGGATTAAATTTGTTACACTAATATTCAATAAAATTTGTTTACATTGTATAGGTATAGAAATACAAAACAAAAAGTCTATTTGTCTTTTTATCCAGCAATAACTGCCAAATGCGCGGACCAGTTTTAACGAGATTTGGTAGGAACACTCTTTGTAACTAGATAGAACAATTTAATGTATGGTTTTAAAATCTGGCTATCTATTTCATTATTGTGAACGTTAAAATAGTTTTACATTTAATAACTCATATCAAGTAATTGGATTTTATAATTCTTAGCAATCGATCGAATTTAGATTTTGACATTAATTGTGAGACTGTTGTCTTAAACTATGTCAACAATGGCAATTCTCTATTAATATAATTAATTGTTTTTTAAATCTAAATTGATCACTAAGGAAAAATATCTACTTTGAATCCAAGTAGAAATTGTAGGAAATATTTCATCTTAAAGTACAAATATAAGACTGCAGTAAAGATAAGAACATGATATAATCTTAAAATTATATAATTAGCATTTTTTAAATGGAGAGAGTGAGTTTCATAGACATATTATTAAATTTGGTTCAAAACATTATTTAAGGCCTAATTCAGAATTTGAATAATTGGATAGGTCAATCATAAAATTGGGAAGCCCCATCATGATATTCAGATGTTCAAAAACAATTTAACATATTTCTTATAACTCATTATGATGAATAAAATATTGCAGTTTGTATTAATCAACTATGCAAAACAAAATTCAAGAATATAAGTAGCTTTACTAGCATTCAAATAAAGTTCTTCCTATGAAAATCGGACTGTGTCTTCCTACATTTATTTGTGGATTACTTTTATTTTTAATAAAATAAACCCAACGCATCTTACTACAAGTGGATACGAATTATTCCAGACGAGCCATATATAAAAAACTGAAAAACAAAGTATTACTTATAATGATACCAATTATTTTATTCCAAGCCAAGCTAACCAAAATTAATTTTGCTCTTCAGTCATATGCCATTTTAATCCCAAAATAAGTCTTCCACACTTCTTCTTTTTTAAATATATTTTTACTTACAAGATAAAAGTTCTGTACAACAACAAACAAACAAACAAACATTAAAAAAATCTTGGTTTGTGATTTATATATCATTATGAAACATAAAGATTTTTTGGCTTTTGTACCGCTACTTCTCATTACAGTTAGCTCTTCCTCTACTTGCGGTCACGTTTTTTTTAATGTGGTTTGCTATATCATAATCCTTTTCTCTTTGTTTGTGTTTTGTTTTGTGTCTTCCGCTCGTCTTCTTCCTCTCACGAGCCTTCTTTATGTACCCCTCCTCCCCCGCTTTCATTTCATCGATCTTCTTTTTGTACGCACCCCAAACACGGATCTCAAAATATTTTTAAAAAAAATGTTTTTGTTACGTCACTTTTTAATTTTCTCTCATTATCTTTTCTCTTCGTATCCTTCAACTTTCCAGTGTGATCACAGAGTCAAAACCAAAGTGAATGAAAATGAGAGGAAAACATACTCAATGTAATTTCTGCACATGTTCTTTCTCTCTCTTTCTCTTATTCTCTTTTCCTCCTCTACCGCCCAATGTTGAAGGCTATGTTTGTGTGTGTGTGTGTGCGTGTGTGTGTGCGTGTGTGTGTGTGCGTGTGTGTGTGCGTGTGTGTATGCGTGTGAGTTATAATAAAAAAAAACTGAGATTGAAATCCAAGTAAATAGATTTTAAAAAAAACATTGTTTTACATTGTTTACGGTTCACATTGTGTTTTAATAGTGAACGAAATAGTAGTTGATCAAATAGTCAGGCAAAGCTTGGTGCTGTAATTTAATTTAAATTGACAATGACAACCCAGAAACGGGAATCGAGAATTGGACCTTAGGAACTAAAGCTCTACCACTGATCCATCTTGGTTCATCTCATATCCTGAGTCATCTTTCACTAGTTTTTTGAGCATCACGTAATACTACTCGTCTTGTCTGTACTAATTACACTAGTGGGTTAAGGATGAGTAAAGGTTGAATTTAGAGGAAGTGTACCCGCATTTGCATAGTGAAAGTGGAAATAATTTATGGAAATTTCTCTCAGTATAGCCAAGCAGTAATAAAGCCCCGATATCACCATCAACGACAGTCCAGTCTATTGCAAGAGTGACCCCTTAGACCATTTGACCACCGAAGGGGGGCCTTTCACTAGTTGTTGTAGAGTGATAGAGCAGAGGTTCCCAATTTTGTTTGGCTACAGAACCCTAACTGATCATACTTTTTTTGGCGGAACCCCATTTTGATAATAACAAAAGTGATTGTACCTTGTTGTATAGTTTGAATATTTTCATGTTTGACATGAAAAGAAAGTATATTTTAAAATAAAAAGTAATTATTATAAGTATTATAAAACATTTATTGTACAAAAAAGAAAAAAAAACATAACTATTTAATGTGAAGAATGAAATTTTTCACATATTTACTTATGATAGCACTAAAATTAGGCTTACAAACGGAAGCAGAACCATAATAGCCTTCGACTGCAGGATATTCCTCTTTAAGTCCAATCCAAAAGTTGTTCAAATTAGAATCTTCTGATTCGAATTTTTGTGTTAGAAGGGATTAACACTTAATGTCGATAAAATTCTCATACTCTGACACAGTTAGCATCGATGGTTTGGTTTGATTAGCGAATGGATTCTTTACCCAGTCGATGTCTTGTAACTTCTCTGGGAAATACTCTTTCAAGGATTTTTTTTAAGGTTAATCAAATGTTTATGTATGTTTTTTTCCACATCTGAGGTTATTTGCAACTCATTTTATTCCAGAAAGTCATTTAAAAGAGTAAAACTTTCGTAATTTTTTTGTTCAACACATTAGATCCAGAAGCCAAGTTTGTTTTTAAGTGAAGATATTTTATCTCTTACTGTAAACGTGGTTGTGGTTCTTCCCTGTAAGGACTTGCAGATTACGTTGAGTTTATCGAATATATCGGCCGAAGAAGCCAATTTTATCAACCATTGCTCATCGTGCTATAGTTCAACAAGCGTACTAGTGGATGCAGAAATGGGTTGTTCAGCGAAGAATATCTTAAGCTTGTTGCTCAATTCAAATTACCTGGATAAAACTTTTCCTCTCGAAAGCCATCTCACTTCCGTGTGTAGAAGAAGTGATTGATGCTGACTTCCTACATATTCACATGCTTTTTTAAAAAGCCTTGACTGGAGTGGGTGTGATTTCACGTAACTGACAATTTGTGCGGCTTGATCGAGAACTTTCTTTTAAGTCGGATGGCATTTTATTTGCGACAAGGGCATGGCGATGTAAAACGCAGTGACTGCTACTACATTTAGGTGCAACATTCTTTATTCTTGTTACAATTCCTTATTTTGCCGGTCATAACTGCAGATCCATCGCTGCACATGTCAATAAATTTTTTCCAATCAATATGCTGGTGTTTACTGATGTAACTATCAATGACTGTAAACATTTCTTCTCCAGTTTTGTTGGTCTCTAAAGGTGCACAGAGTAACAAATCTTCTTCAATTGATCCTCCGAAGGGGTATCTCACGAAAAAAAAGCAGTATCGATAACCTGGCAACATCTGTACTTTCAAGTTGTATTGCAAGCATCTCACTCTCTTTTAATCTACAAATTAATTCATCTTCAATATGGTCTGAAATCTTATGGACTCGATCAGATATGATGTTGGAACACTGGACTGCTGCAACTTTCTTCGCTGCATCTTCTCCAAGTACGCAGCTGACGATTTCTGTCATACATGGTTTTATTAAATTTTCTGCAATCATGTGTGGTTTTCCAGCACGAGCAAATCTGTAACTTAGCAGGAATGATGCTTATGTTGCGTTTTCATTATCTGTTTTTACATATCTGTGTATAGCAGCCACACCAGTTTTATTTACTTCTTTGTGTCTTTCAAAAAAACGTAAGCTTTTATCCTTCAGTTGCGGGTGGTTGGTTTCAAGGTGTCGTTTAAGCTTTACAGGTGCCAAAGAGATATTAAACATAATTTTGTTGGAAATAACGCATTGTTCATCCGGATTTTCAGCAATTACTACAGGAATAAATACGAAGGACAAGTAGGATTCGTCATATTTCCTCTTTTTTGAAGCAATTTTCTCCAGAGGTTCAGTTCTTTTGTTGGTTGGTGTACTTTGTCGGTCTTACCCGGGACAAGAGTCTTCCGTATTTACCGTACCCTGGAATAGATTAACACACATTAATAATAACCAACAGCAACAATAAAACCCATTAATAATAAACAACTAAGACATTAAATTAAATAAACATTAATAAACAAAAATTAAGAAATTAATGTGTGTAAGGTGAGTAAGCCAACCAGTTTTTCGCCAGACTGTATTAACAGATTGACTTTGATAATTATATATAACTTTCTTACAGAAAAACCAGCAACAGCTTCTTCTGAAATATTTTCAGTAGACTCTGCTGGTGAACATGATACAACACTTTTGCCACTTGCGAGGCCCCGTTTTGAGCCAATTATCCATGATCATAAACTGAAATAACAAATAGAAAAAATACTCACAAGTGGGTCAAAATTTTAGTATATTTGCATTTTACATATTTAGGTAGAAATAAGAAAAACTTTGATTAAATTAATAATTAGTTAGAACAAAAAATAAAACTCTATAAAAGGAACATTATTGTAGCAGCCTATCATTTTTAAACCCTACTATTCATTTCACAGAAGTACAGAGGTCGGTTCGTTACAGCTTTACTACGAATAATCAAAAACCTACCTGTGGACATCAAAATTTCCAGATTAAAACAATTCTATCACTGCAATCTCTTCTCTTTACACCAAATACGTAAGTAAAGTTTACGTCGTAAACACTTACAGTCTTGTCGCGATAACTGACTCGACTGGTGCGGGGCCGAGGACAAATGAAATTGTATTGTATTGGATTGTAAGAACTATGTAATTTAACCAATCTAATACAAAAAATAATAATCCAAAATCAATCTTAAAATAGTAAAATCTCTTAGTTCGTAGCATAACTAGAATAAATTTTAAACAATCAATTTATAAATAAAAAACACATCTAAATGGTTTTTAACAATATTAATTTCGAGAACAGTCCGACACCTTAGTTCAGTTGGTAGCGTGTATTTATGAAAATATGAGTTTAGTCGTTCGCATTGATAAATTAACGGTCAGGAACTGGAGGATGTGCTTGTACTAGTCTTAAGAAAGATTATAAGGCATATGAAGCCACGATAGGCCTAGCAAGCCGTTAGTGGAAAATATTTGGCTGGAATAAATAATTGACCCAGGCCAGTGGCTGCAGTACATGTGTTTACTTTGTGTTGACTAGTTAACACGGCTTTTTGTTAGTTGTACCGTTAGTTTAGAGCAGAATATGGAACAATTGATTGAAGAGGTGCGTTTACGTCCGGTGCTTTGGGATACTAGCAAGGAGGTGTGCAGAGATTTCGGTTTAAAGGACAAAGCTTGGGATGAGATCGGAGCTGGCTAGGGCCGTCCAGTAGTTTGTGTCGGTTTTCTTTATGCCACCAACAATAAACGCCAATACTTCTCCAAACCGTTCTTTTTAAAATCTAAAATATGTTCGAAATCTAGTTCAGGGGTCATCAAATGGCGGACCGAGACATTTTAAGGAACTTTATGAGATAGCGATAAACAGAATAAATGATGCTATACCGATGATGGGCGGGTAGTAGACATGGAATGCCAGCAATAATAAATAAGTAAAATAACTAAAAGGAAAGAAAATCACGTTTTTGAATTAGTATGGTCCTATAGGGCTTGAACTTGAACCACTGTCAAAGTTTCCCGGACCGCGGAGGTATGTCGAGTTTTTAAATCAGATCTCCTTCAGAAATAATTGGGGACCCCTGATCTAGTTCTAAGTCGTGCATTAAATAGTTGGTATTCTCCGAAATATTCCCGCTTCGTATTTATTGGATAAAACAATTTTGTTCATTTTGTTGACGAGTACAATAGAACTAGTTCATCACCACTACTACTTGAATCGTCATCTAACCAGGGGACACTGGTTGAGAGCCCACGCTAA
This sequence comes from Timema californicum, assembly GCA_902141385.1. Lineage (NCBI taxonomy): Eukaryota > Metazoa > Arthropoda > Insecta > Phasmatodea > Timematidae > Timema > Timema californicum. The sequence goes on along the minus strand of CABFOW010003757.1, from coordinate 20,966 downwards.
AACCATGGCACTCCGGAGGACATTCTGAATCACGCTGACACACAAGACAATGGTGGAATTCCGCCAACATAGCTTGGCGGTATGAATTGACACATCAATGACATACACGCACCCCGGTCTTAATGGCCTTAAGGAGTTGGGGAGGTTCAATATATATGAAGTTAACCCGCATTTGCGCGAAGGTAGAGTGGAAAGCCATTTAAGAAAAACCACCCCCAGTTCATCTGAGTGGGATTTGAACCTCAATCTCCCCATCCTTGGAAGTATAACTAAACACGAAATTAACACGTTAGCTAACTACGGCACCGAGGTGGGTCGACTCACTGAAATTCTATGGTATTCGAGAATTAGAGATTTGTGAAAATCTCAAAAGAGTATTTCGGATACAAAGACTTGACTTCAAATAACATAACATAATAAATTCACAAAAAAAGGGACAAAATTCTATTAATAAATTGATTTACTAAATAAGTAATCTATTTGTTCGTTAATAACTTAATAGACATGACAAACAACATGGAAGTTGTCAGTGGCACCAAGGCTTATACCACATTATTTTTAATCATTTGTAAAGATTTAAATTGTACATTAATTGTAAAAATTAGAGGATTCGAACTCGGAATCGGTTAAACACAAGCATTTAAAAAAATATTTCCTCTATGGGACAAGTTTAGATAATACCTCTTGAGTGTAGCATCGAGATTATTTAGCACCTACGGGGATAAAGAAGGCCTAATCTCTACTCCTCTGATATTCGAACAAAAGTCTTTTGAAATAATTTTTTTTTTCATGACAAAACACACAATAAACGGATGCTATCGAATTTGATTTACATTCGTACACGGAAAATATGAAAGGAGAATTCTCATGAAGAACATAACTAAATTTACTCTGTGACGGTGGTGTAAGATAAATTAAATCATTGTGTCCAAGAGCACCACCTTTATAATGACCGGGGCAAAGTACAAATCAGGGAGCCGAACCATGACTGGAACCAGAATTAATCATATAAATTTAACAGTTATTTTTAATCAGCCGGAACAGGAAACCTAAAAATAAATTGCCTAAGAACCAGAGCCGGAATTTAAACCGATATAAAATTTAGGTTCATGGAGGTTCTTAAATTATTTTTTAAAATAGCATTTTTTACCCTTCTTTCTTTAACTTAAATTTATTTTGAGATATTTGATATTTGTATGTAATCGTGATTGTTTGTCAAAGTCTTCTGTCTTATTTTATATTATATATAACTTTTAATTTACCCACTCTTGTAGTTGAATGGTATAAGAGAATATGCTACTGAAGAGTGTGGGTACATAATAGCGCAAGTGAAAAGTGGTTACAAAGGAGCGCTGTCACATAATAGCGCAATCCTCAACTGCCTTAAAAAATCGAGTTTTTGTTTCCTTTATTTTGTTTGGCAGGAATGCGTAGGTTACTGGATTGAACAGCTGTCCAACTTTGTCCTTGAGAATGTTTGAAATATGATGGTCCTCTAACCTCACCTGACCTAACCTAACCTAACATAAAAACTCCATTCCAGTAACTTGAAAGTTAAGGCTGATTGCGCAATTGGTCAATTGTTAGCCAGTTAAACACATCCCCTTGTGCGGTTCTGGCGAAGAAAGAGGTTGCTCACTACAAGGTCATGAAATACTTGCGCGACCTGTACAAATGTACACTTGCGCTGCTTTGTACCTGCTCTATATTGGGACTACGAGGTTGCGCTGTTGTGTGCCTGCGCTTTTTGTATTCACACTCTTTGGCGCTGCCACCATTCTAAGGCAGGGCTATTCAGTTAGTTAACTAAGCACTCCAAAAATCATAATATTTGGCGGGCCAGACCTTTAATTCAATCCGGCAGTAATTTTGAACGTTATTAGATTATACTTTCGTAGTTTAAAGGGGGGAGGGGAGGTTGAAACGTAATTTGATATTAAATAATATAATATAGATATATTTAAGTGAAATTACAAAATGTAAAAGTTAAATTTTGTTTTATATATATAGCAATATATATATATATATATATACGTACCTATTAGTCACTCAGCACTAAAATGACGATTTTCATAATCAAATTTCCTTTTCTGACTACTCAAAGTAAAAAATTCCATTTTAGAAAACTTACAATAAGACTATTTACAAGCAAACCCCTCTAATACTATAAATAATGCAAGAACAATAAGCCAGGCAAATATCAACTGGCGAGACATTGGTTGCTGTTGGGTGGAGGGGAGAAGAGATGCGAGTCACTCTGAGCCACCCTATCACCCAGCCACCTGCATCGTTCAAGGACAAATGCAATATGTTATATGGCTCAGCCGTTTAGGATAGCGCTTGGAGGGAGAGATACCGGCTCTAGAGTGAAGGAAACACACCACTGGAGGGTAAGCTCGCACTCCATTGTAAACACACGATGTTGGTGGCGCTTGGAGGGAGAGATACCAAGTCTAGAGTGAGGAAAGCACACCGCTGGAGGGTAAGCTCGCACTCCCTCGTAAACACACGATGTTAGTGGCGCTTGGAAGGAGATGTAGCAGGTCTAGAGGGGGGAAAGCACACTGCTGGAGGGTAAGCTCACACTCTCTTGTAAACACACGATGTTGGTGGCGCTTGGAGGGAGATATACCGGGTATAGAGTGGGGAAAGCACACCGCTGGAGGGTAAGCTCACACTCCCTTGTAAACACACGATGTTGTTTGTGCTTGGAAGGAGATATATCGGGTCTAGAGGGGGGAAAGCACACCGCTGGAGGATAAGCTTGTACTCCTTGTAAACACACGATGTTGTGTAACATTACGTGGTATAATGTTACAACTGGACCCCGCCCAATACTAACGTAAATTGATGTATCGCATCAAAGCATACTACCCGCTCCAATATAAGTTCAACTCCATTAGGATCCCTACAATAGTATGTTTCTCTGTTGTAGTTCTTGTAGGCTAAGAAGACATAATAAATACGAGGCGGCACAATATATTTCATTACTCGATCCAATTCTAAGTATTAATTTGTTCATGTACTTACAATAATAATCTGCTCACAATAGAATCCTGCAAGGCTGGCCGGCACCTGGAATCCTATACTGGCGAGTGGGTCAAAGGAGATCCAGTGGGTCAACAGGCGTCCCGGCACTCCGACTGAACTAGCGTGAAATGAGCCAAGAACTATCAACTTCAATTAGACGACAATTATGTTTCATACCTCTGACGGATGTTAGAGGAACCTCCTTCAAAACATCGGGTGATTGGGGATATACACGGATATTCCGATGGAGCAAGTGGAATCAACAATGGTCTACGTGACTGTTTCAAGGCATCGTTGACGTCATCATGCATTTGTTTTGTGTACTCCCACCTCCCTACCTGAACAACGAAATCGCTATATAATGGCTGTGCAAGCTTGCCATTATTGACTATTCTACGATCAACGATCGACGACAGACCATTGTCATGGACCTGGACGATGGCTGGAGAAATACTTGTAAAATGTATCAAAATCGTCGCTTAGACGAGTTGAGTTATGAACTCTAACTTCTTGGTCAACAATAAACTTTTTACATATAATATTCTGTTTCAAAATCTAACGTATTTATAATTTATTCATCAATTTATTTTAATACTCTATCTTTAATATGTCGCCGCTCGGGCGCTGGACTTAAGCTTATGTATTTATTCTCGTAAATATCCTCAGTTACGGTCTAATTAGAAGTTGACATGTTAATATTTAATTGTTTGGAATTGTAGAGTATTCCCGTTTTTTTAAAGTAACTTTTCATATTTGAAATTATGGTTTGAATTAACGTAACGTGAAGTAACTTTTTATTGGAATTTGAATTAGGATAACTTTAATCTTTTGTAACGTAAGTTCTGTTTGAACAGCTAAAGTTTTGTTTATTGATGGAACTGTGTGTCCCATATTCTCAGTCAGATCGGATAGTCCCGTGGGAGTTTGGCTTAGGTCTGGTAGTCAAACCCTCACGTTTTGTAAACACTGTTGTGTGGTCGTCAAATTTAAATTACTTTATATTTATGATATCGTTTTCGGTGAATTACGTAACCTTTGGAACCATATCAAGGTGCCCGTTAGGCCCTTATAATTTTGTATCGCATTTAAATGTATACGCTGTGGTATTGTCTCATATAGACTGGTCTATCAATATAATGATGGATTTCATGTTTCCTTTTGTTAAAACACTTGCGCAACTTTAATTATGTAAAGTTGTTTACTTCGAGTATAATTTCCAACAGAACTCATTATGATATAATGAGACCATGTACTGTTAATTGCGCTTTGTTTTTCAAATTGAATAAACTGCTCATTTTGTTGAATCTATATTTTTTATAATTTCCATTCTTCATGTAGGTTAAGTTCATCCTCTCCCTATTATTATTTTTATGGTCGGTGTACTGTTAATTATGAATGGACCTAAGTTCTATCGACCTTGACGTTACTGGTAATGGTGAGTGGCGAAGCCTAGGGGACAAACTTTAAATTAGTAGTTCAGCAATATGGCGACCTAAATGGGATTTAAGGGAACGGAAGTTTTAATTATGTTTTATAAACTATTATTTCAATATGTGTTAAGTAATAAAATCTCTTTGTACCTTTTTTAGATATGTAATTTTACCTTAATGTTTCTTTTATATCTTTTATTTTAAAAATGTAAAGTCTTCAATTATTTAGAATTGGTCCTTTTTTTCTTAAAAGTCTCTGATTGGCCTATTCATTAATCACAATTTCCTGTTAAGGAAAATTACGACTTTACCTCGGCCATTCTCTCTTTGGATTCTATTAACGTGAGACGTAATTTTTTATTTCTCTTATTTTATTTATTTTATTCTAGAACCTTTTCTAAATTAACATGTAGTTTTTTTCCTTTTTATTTCTTTCTTGTTTTTAAAGTTATGGGTTAAAGTTTCCGTGTAGTTATGTAGTTTAATTAATTACCTTTTAGATTTCAATTTATTATGCATTTTTTTTGTGGTATTCTAATGTAACTTAGAAAATGTCCACCACGTGGCCTGGTTCTTTTTATATTATGGTTTTGTATCAATCGGCATCCTATAAATCACGCGGTTTTAAAATTTAATAGAACAGGGGATTAAGTATAATGTTTGAAGACTATTATCTTTGTATTAATTAATTTTATTTTTGGTTTTCTCTGTTCTACAGGAGATATCTTTTTTTTTATAACTTAAACAAATCGGTAATGTAGAAAATATAAATGTTCTCTTTTATTTTGAATTAATCTTTTATTATGTTTTATTATCTTTTTATTCTCTTAATCTTTTATTATGTTTTATTACTTTTTATTCGTTTAATAAATAATACAGTCCTTTTGTAATTGGGTTATGATTTAAAATTAATCACGTGGGAAACCACGTGTTTTGAATAACTATCTTAACCTCCTTTTGTGTTTATTAATTATCTATTTACTATGCTAATTAATTATTGATGCTCTTTTTCAGTCTTGGCGATAGATAGAAATTTTCCATTAAACTTAATAAGTGTAACTGGTCAACTTACAATGAGGCGATCAGTACATCGGGTAGTATTAGGACTCAGAGAGGGTGCAACAGTTGGTGGTGCTTGGAGGGAGAGGTACCGTGTCTAGAGTGGGGAAAGCACACCGCTGGAGGATAAGCTCGCACTCCCTTGTAAACACACAATTTTGGGGGTGCTTGGAAGGAGATATACCTAGTCTAGAGGGGGGAAAGCACACCGCTGGAGGGTAAGCTCGCACTCCCTGGTAAACACACGATGCTGGAGGCACTTAGAAGGAGATATAACGGGTCTAGAGTGGGGGAAGAACACCGCTGGAGAGCAAGCTCGCACTCCCTTGTAAACACACGATTTTGGTAAAGGGAGCTATGCCGGTTCTAGAGTGGAGGAAGCACACCTCTGGAGAGCAAGCTAGCACTCCCTTGTAAACACACGGTTTTGGTAAAGGGAGATATGCCGGTTCTAGAGTGGAGGAAGCATACCGCTGGAGAGCAAGCTCGCACTCCCTTGTAAACACACGATTTTGGTAGAGGTAGATATACCGGATCTAGAGTGGGGGAAGCACTCTCCTGGAGGGTAAGCTCGCACTCCCTTGTAAACACACGATTTTGGTAGAGGGAGAGATACCGGGTCTAGAGTGGGGGAAGCACACCACTGGAGAGCCAGCTCGCACTCCCTTGTAAACACACGATTTTGGTAGAGGTAGAGATACCGGGTCTAGAGTGGGGGAAGCACTCTCTTGGAGGGTAAGCTCGCACTCCCTTGTAAACACACGATGTTGGCGGCACTTGAAGGGAGATATACCGGGTCTAGAGTGGAGGAAACACACCGTTGGAGGGTAAGCTCGCACTCCCTTGTAAGCCACTCCATGTTGATGGTGCCAAGGACCAAGTAAGGGTAAGGCCAGTCTGGAGCGAACGAGAAAGTGCGTGCGCTTGAAAGATATATAATTGGGTCTATTTTTCAAGATCGCGAGCTCGAGCCGATACAGTCTAGTTTACAGGCGCTAGGCAATATTATTGTATGTTGGTTCATTGAGTACTAGGAAAACTTCTCAATTTGACATGATATTTGACTTTTTTTTTATGAATATCGATAAATTTAGCACACTCGCTACTAACGGCCTAATTTAATTGGTAATATTATAGACCATACCTAAATATATGTAAAACTGATATGTTAAAATACTTTAATATTATAATCAAAGTATACCTTTACAAATAAGAATCACCATTAGCATGGAAAGAGGATGGGAAAACCACAACAATATATCTCTTGTCATGAACCACCCCCAGTTCACTGAGCCAAGATTCGAACCTTTGCCTCCTCGTTGATAACTATCGAGAGATATCCGCTAATCACGCGCTTGCTCGCATGTTTGGGCATGCAGTCGCTCAGTTGCTCGCTCGCTTGCACAATAATTGTCAGTCTGGCCGAACCCTAACACTGTGCTTGCAGCTTCCCCCACCACTGATAAGAGAATGAAGATCTCTTTGGACGTTCAAGGTGAGGCGCCTCTACATACCGTCTGAACTATACGACGTATCTGCAGTGATACAGTAGAGTTGGACTTTCAATCCACGGGCCAATCTGTGGAGCTTGGCGGGCCCGATGTGGCCTGTGGGTTGCCAATTGAATAGCCCTGGTCTAAAGTGTCACTCTTGCAATAAACTAAATTGCTGAAGACAGAGATATCGTGGTTCGAATCCCGGTTGGGTGTACTGAGGGTGGTTTTGCCTAAATGGTTTTCCACTCTGCCTAAAATGCGGGTATACCTCCCTTAAATGCAACCTTCATTATACCAAACACATTCGCGTAACCAGTACATAGCCGTGCAACCCAACCGGTTTAGTAAAAAGCGGCGCTAAAAAAACTTTTAATTTCTTACACTCTTTTTAGTTTACTAATTTTATAATGGTAGTAGAACTGTTGAATAAAATATTAAAAATAATCGTAATCAGTACCAGAATCTAATTAAGAACTAGAAATAACCAGAATATGTAGTTTTCTCTAACAGGAACTTCAAAATATTTAATGGAAGAATCAGAAAAGGAACCAAAACCGATACATATTTCGGTTCGACTCCCTGGTGCAAATACAATCACCCTTTGCTTCTTAAATATACAGGTAATATTTCTAATAACAATGACAAACACATCCCGGGTGGTTTCTCTAATGAAAGCCGTGCAAGTGCTACCCCCTCCCGCCCTTTTCAGAGATTGTCTTCACAATGTCACCGCCACGTATAATCTCCATATGTCTTCACAGGCTACTCGTATTCTATCAAGACTGGTTCATGGAAGAACGAGGTAAGGATTGTATTCCGTCTAGAGTTAACAGGTTTAACCAACAATAAATAACAAACCAACTTTTAACACTTATGATCCCAGCTTATCCCACACATCCCTTAGGTAGGTAATACAGTTCATCTCGAACCAAGCGTCAAATTGGGGTGAAATTTTAAGTCTCGTTCTTAAAAAAAAAAAGTTCTTATTGAGACCAATTGAACAGTTTAAAGCGTGTAATATATTTCTTAAAAAAAATCACTTTGTTGGCCGCATGGTATAAGGCGTCGCTCTCAAACTAGATTAGACTATTAATTACAGTATAATAGGGGTTTGAATCCTGGTCGGGAATATTGAAGGTAGATTTTCCTAAATTGTTTCCGATGCTCCTTCCAGGAAAATTTTGGTACACCTCCTCTAAATTCAACCTTTCTCTTTCCTAAAATATTAGCTTAATTAGTACTTACGCGTGTAACCCAAACGGGTAACAAAAAGCAAGGTGTTACAAACCATTTAAAAATTATTATTTTAAAATGTAAAAAGCTAATAAAATTATCCCAATTTCTATTATGTAAAATGAAGAATATAGAAAACACCACTTCGATACTTTTCTGGTTCAAGTGTAATATTTTATTTTATCTCCCGGTTAATACACCGTGGACTTTAAAAGTTCACGAATTCAAAGTAAGGCTGGTAATGTGTCGGTACACAATTTGTAATTTTTGTTTCAAAATGTTAGGGTAGGAGTGTAGAGAACGCGATAAAAGCGCAGTGTTTCTGCAAATTTTATATCAACTTTTTTTTTTGGGTCAAAATAAATAAGATATGGGTCTTCAGTACAAACATAAGAGTTTAATTTTCTTTACATGGTGATATCAACGGTTCTTGAATATATGTCAGGGGTGTTTTGGAATTTAATGACAACTTTTTTTCTTCATTTAAAAAGTTTCTCACCTAATGCCACCATGCTCATGATATATATTCAACAACTGTTGATGAGGGTGACCTGGCGGTCTAGGGCTAAGATGTCGGACTTCTGTGCTGGGGGTCCGGGGCTCAATACTCGGTCCCGGCACAGTTAATCTGATTTCCAAACCCTTCCTTCACCTCTGACAAGACGTGTATTAATCACAACTAGTGAATATGTGGAATGCCAGGGCTCCATCGTGGTTCGGATCCCACGTTAAACTGTAGGTCCTCTATTTCATCCCACAATCACACTACAATTAACCTACACATTAGCCTAAGTGCGTATAGCTCGAACGGTTAGTAAGACGCAGTGCTGATAATAATAATAATAATAATAATAATAATAATAATAATAACAATAATACTGTTGATATCACCATGTAGAGAAAATTAAACTCTTATGTTTGTACTGGAACAATATCTGGTTTATTTTGACCAAAAATTGTTTTGATGGAAAAACTGCAAAAAATAATACCCCTTTAGTTGCGTTCCCTACACCCCCATTCCTATCTCATGGCTCGTAAAAAGGAAATGTTGGGGAATGAAAGTCTTACACGTTTCAGGGGTTAGCTAATAAGTAAGACATATTTTTAAAGCGGTTGCTTATATGTAGCGAGTCCATCTGGTCACTCACTATCAAGAAGAGCGGCTTGCATATTTAAACCATCGTGTTTGGCCAATATTGTGAGAGCCATTTTATTTATGAAAATTTATTACTAATTATTTTGTCTTCGTAATTATTCATAAGTTTATATATTTACACACAGGGTGGGTAGGAAACAATTAGACGATCTATGCTGAGGAAAGTGATGGACAACGTGTTGAGGTTTGCCTGACGTCCGGTGAATCTCACTTGAATGATATTATCTTAAAGAAATGAAAAAAAATGTAGTATGTAGTTTACTTTTGTTTAGCTAGTGAATATTTACTTTACAATTAACAAATTAATTTCCAAGTTAATGGTCGTCTAATTGTTTCGGCCCCAACCTGTATGTATATATACATTTTTCCCCTTCATCTTAATACCCTTTAGTTCTATAAGTATAAATTAAATACACTTATGGGACAGGACAGGGATCGGGAAGGTAGAATTCTAGAGGGAATGTACCCGAATAATTGTTTGGGGAGACTAGGAAATCATTTTAGGGGGGGTCCCAACCGGGATTAAAACCCCGATATCCCCGTCACAGGAAATTTAGTCTAATGCGCGAGTAACGCCTTAGATCACGTGACGACTGATGTAAGTAACAGGGGTAACCCTGTAAAAGGTTGGGTTGGTTTGTAAGTCATGTGGTTTGATATGTTTTAAAATGTCACGCTAAATTGGCAAAATTAAATAATAATAGCAACAACAAAATAGAATGAGACGTTTGCCAAATCTTATTCTTTTTCATCCATGGCTGAATCACGGAAAGGGGGTAGAAGCGATGGGTCGCAGGGACTGAGGTGGGAGGGCAAAGGAGGTTGTGAAGGGAGCTAGTTATTAATCAACCGGCACACGCCAAGCAGGTCACCAGAAACCCTCCCGCCCAGCCAGTCGTAATTAAAATGTTACTTCGGGACGTTACATCTGAGAATTCCAACCCCCTCTGCAGCCCCTTTCACCCCTTGAATTCCGCTCCCTTAAGCTGACCGCAACGCTCAGTGGGAGGCGGGAGATTGTTCAAATGACAGTTTTTATAGCTCTCTTTCTCTGAGCTACAAGATAGGATTATAGACCAGATGCTTGATTCACGGATAAGGACTATATTATTTAGAATTAAATTAAGCTAGAAAGTAATCATTTTGACCAACTACGCTAAAAACCCTCTTCGGTCGCCGCATGGTCTAACGCGCTAATAGACTGCTGATGACGGGGAGATTGAGGTTCGAATCTCGGTCGGGTGTACTAAGTGTGATTTTTCCAAAATTGTTTACTACGCTACCGTCACGCAAATGAGGATACACTTCCCCTAAATATAGCCTTACTATTCTCTAAAACCACTAACTTAGTTATTACATATGTGTATAAACCGAATGGGTAGTAAGACGTTGCGCTATAAGCAACTAGCTAGAAGGGTCAGATAATTATACATATATTTAAAGCTACGAGAATTTTTACTTTTAGCCCATCGTTTTACAGCTCTTTAGGGTTATACATATGTGTATTAATTACGCTAATGTGTTAGGGATTAGGAAGGTTGAATTAAGAAAAAATGTACCCACATTTGTATTGAGGGAATTTGGAAAAACATTAACGAAAGAGCCTACCCTTTGTATACCCTACCGGGAACAGTTAGGAAAGTAATTTTTATATATATATATATATATAAAAATTACTTGCATATAATTATTTCGTAAATATAAAAATACTTATCAAACGAGAAAATCAATTGTTTTCCGTTTTTACTTTTTCACCAGCACTTAGATAGAGGAATTATTGTGATCGTCTACAATAAAATATAATTTGTGATTTTCATAGATATCAATGTTTTATGATACACTAATATCGAAAAAGCTGTTTTCACGATGCCGTCTGTCTGTCTATATCTCAGCCTAGAGCCATAACTACTTTACCGATTGGGCTGAAACTTGGTATCTATGATTTTAACCATGTTCCCCAGATTTTTTTCGTTTGAATGTGATATCTAACCATAAAATTAAGGGTAATTTACTTAAGGGCTTAAAGAGATTTTTTTTCTCAACATCGGTTATATTGATTTATACTAAAATTCGTTTCTAGGTATTGTCTAACATTAAAAACAAATTGGCTATCATCGTTTCCCCGTGAAAATGACAGAGAGGGTACTTTACATTAATGGAAATTTACAATTTGTATCACATCTCAATTCTTCAAGACACGAAATTACTTATTACAGTAAAGTTGTAAAACTTTTATTTTTTAGCATCGCGTCTTACTACACGTTCGAGTTATACGCTTATGCACTCATCACGCTAATTGTTTAGGAATTAGGAAGGCTATATTAAGAAATGTACCCACATTTGCGTGGAGGGAGAGTAGAAAACAGTTTTGGGGAAACCACATTCAGTACACCCAACCGAGATTCGAACTTAGATTTCCCCGTCATCGGCTGTCTAGTCTACTGCAAGAGTAGTGCATTATAGCACGTGACCACCGAGGCGGGCTGTAAGACTCTTAAAAAAACTTAACGTTTATTAAAAATAATAATATCTTATATATATATATATATATATTAGATATATCTATAATTTTAGATATTGAACAATGTTAATTTTTTTAACATAACTTTAGAACTTTGGGTGTTGAATGAAAATGCACAGAAAAAAAAAGTTTCTGTAACAGGGTTTACTATTTGATGTATACTCTTTGGTGAAATGCGATGTTTTTTTTTGTATATTATGTTTCTATAACCAACTTTACTAGTTCATTTCACAGATTTTACGAGCTATAAGTATGATTAAGATAAAGGAGCTGTGTGGGGCACCGTACCGTTTAATTTTGTAATCGATGTTTAGTTACGTATCCACGTACCATTCTTCTAATGTAAAATAACGTTCATCGGATGTATCCTGACCTCGAGCTATAGAGACTTACAGAATCTTAAGGGGCCCATACACTGTCGGGATTGTCGGCAGTTTAAACCGTGCATGATTAAACTGTCCGGGAAATCACGAAAATGTATGAAACAATCACGACAAAATTATCCCAAATAGAATCACTTCTAACTTGATTTTGTTCCGTTTTCATCTTCGTCGCAATCCCGAGAGAGTGTGGCTTCTGGGCCAGAGAGCTTTCAACCTCATCTACAGAGTCCATAAGCTCCATATAGTGCCTAAGTCCTTAATGGTCCTTAGAAATGGAATTTGCGTCTACACAGTCCGTATCAGTAATCATGTTCCCATGGCAACCAATGATAAAGTTGAAAACAACGTTCAATTAAACACTCGGAAAGAAAGTTTGTAGAACTAGGTGAAAGCAGACGAGATCACAGTTGAACAATTATTAACACAAGTAACTACAAAACGTATTTTTAAAATATAAAACGTCTATGATAGGCTACATTTGAAAGGTACCGGTAGGCTCAGTGCAGTCACGAATAATATATTTAAAACATGATCTAGTTAGTGTACTTGCTATGCTCATTCAATTGGTGCTTACATTTCGTTGCGTGTTCACTCTTAATTTGATGTGATTGATAGTCCTTAGAATTCCTTATCGACTAGTCCTTAGAGAGTTAAATTTGAGTCAACTCCTACGGAGTGATAAGGACTGAGAAATTAATGATAAGGATTCTGTAGACAGTGCAATCTGTTACTGTGGATTCACACGTTTGATGGAAAACTAGCTCAGAACATAAACGGGGTCACGAGACGAGCTCTAAGCCAATAACAAGATTTCCGCTTTATCAGCGCGAGCTGTTCTGATAAAGTTCAACTCATCTTTACTTTGTCAACTCCGTCTGAGATGTTCAGCACAGGAGAACCAATACAATCTCAGAACCAGCCATCTTAAATCAATGCACATGCGCTTTTGACAACGCATGTGCTCTATAGCCAGAAGCAATCACACAGTTTCGTTGACTGTTGTGAGGAAATTTGAAATAACCCGTTAATGTAAAGCGTGTTAACGATGTATTGGATTGTGCCACGACACAGCGTTCTAATTTGGAAACATCCATCGGGGAAGTTATTTAAAATATATGTTTATCCACTAGAAATTAAATGTGTTGATAATCAGCTGTTTTAAGTTAACGCTGTAATGCATCATGGGTAAACATACAGCGTGTGAGTTACTGCGCCACTGAGGCAGATTCTGCTTTCTATTTTCGGTGAACGTGTGAATCAAGTTTTCGTATGGAGTCGATAGCTTACGGATTACTATTTACCTTACGGATACGGAGTCTGTAGATGGGGTTTTCCCGTACGTGAGTTAAGAGCGGTCAGATATTTCCACAATCACGTACGGGATTCCAATTATGATTGAACATGCCTGGTTGGAGCAGCTGTGAAAGTGTTGGAGCAAATTCTATTCGTGATACCCGACGAACGGGAAACTATGAGAATCACGAATGGAAAAGATTGACGTCATTCCCGAGAGTGTAGGTGCTTTATCATTAAACGGGATGGAACGACGGGAAAGCTGCCAAGTAATCACGTATGGTTAAAATTGCCAACAATCCCCTTTTGAGTTAGCACTAACTGGAACAAACTAGGTTTCCATATATCTTGAGGACGAATACTCTAAACAACTAGCCATAGAAAGAAATTATTATAAGTAAATGTCAAATTCTTAAATATATCGGATTACCTACTTACGCAAGAATTTTTATGTATAAAATATTAGTGTTAATAATTAATATTAATATTAATTAATAATAATATTAATTAATATTAATATTAATTAATAATAATATTAATATTAATTAATATTAATATTAGTGTTAATAATTAATATTTTATTATTATTATTATTATTATTATTATTATTAGCACCGCCTCTTACTACCCGTTCGGGTTGTACGCACCTAAGCTAATATATAATGGTAGGATGATTCTGAGATGAAATAGAGGACCTACAGTTTAACGTAGGATCCGAACCACGGTGAAGGCCTGGCATTCCACACATTCACAGGTTGTGATTAATACACGTCTTGTCAGAGGTGAAGGAAGGGTTTGGCAATCAGATAGATTTGTGCCGGGACCGAGGATTGAACCCCGGACCCCCAGCACAGAAGTCCAACACCTTACCCCTAGACCACCAGGTCACCCAATTAATATGTTCAATGACATACTAAATAATCCAATAATGTTTTTAAATGTCAAATGTAAAATTGAATTTCAGCTCGTGTATAGAAATACGATTTAAAATATATTTCTTTCATACCTGTATTTAAAAAAAAAAAGAAAAAAAGAGGGGTTTATCTTATGACTAATTCACCAAACCTAAAGATTTTTTTTCTGACAAGAAAAGTACCTTTGTAATAATAGCGAGATTGAATTGAACCGCTAATTAGACCCGTTTCTTCGAGGAGTAGTGGGGGTGGGAAACCTGACAACAAAGAAACTAAATTACCTCGAGCATGGAATTGAATGAAAACGATCAAAGAAAACTTGAGGGAGCACTTCGAAATGGAAATCCTGACAAAGAAAAGGCACTCTCGATTAATTCAAGGTAGTACGAAGCTAGTTAGTTGATTGGCTGAAGAATACTTTTTATTTTTAAATAAGCTGGTTTAGTTCACTCTAAAGGTAAATATTAATAATTTATTCATGTTAAAAATGTTTTTATTTGAATGATCACCAACAAATAATAAGTTTAAAAAATAATTTGGTGTATACGTTAGTATTTATATTGTGCTTTACTTCATTCGGCTTGGGTTTATCCTTGATCAGAATCAGTTCTTTAAAGCTCTTTCAAAATAATAAGTCTACGTCTACCCTAATCTTTAAAGCGAGATGGAAGGGAGTGCAATATATATAAAAACGGTTTTGGCTCAATTTTTACTTTATCTCCACAACTCGGAGAGAAAGTATTGTGATCTTTAAAAAAAATCGAGCTCAGCATTTTGATAAATTTCATGACCTTCTGAAACCAGGAAAGTGGTTTTCGCAATTCCGTCTGTCTGTCTGTACCTTGGGCTAGAGCTGAAACTATTTTACCTATTGGGATAAGACTTGGTATCTGGGGTTTTCTTAAGGTCCTAACGAGGGGTTTTCAGAACTAGGAATCCAATTCTAAATTTAAGGGAAAACTGAGAAAAAAAATCAATTTTCTCAAATTCGCTTGAACTATTTTGACTAAATTTTATGTCTAAACACTATTTATTATTATAATGTATTAGATTATTATTTTCTAATGAAAATGGCTTTGAAATTACTTTACATGAGGGAAATTTTCAAATTTTCATCATTTATCGCCAACTATTTGAGATACAAAATATCTTATCATTGTAAAGTTGTAGTACTATTAAAAATACAAATATATTTTTATAAAACCAATATTCTCTGAGCGTATGCGAATATATATAAATTTTAATTGAGGTCTTTAAAATGAACGTGATTCTTATTCTCTTTGGTGGACAAATATATTTCTCTTTTCTTAATTGTCTATAGCAGTGTTCCTAGTTCCTAGTGCCGTAGAATAAGTAGCGGTGTATATTATATCATTCATGATCTTTGGTACGGATGAAGCAGGCTAAATTTAGAAGAAGTGTAGTCACATTTGCATATAGGGAAAGTGAAAACGACATTTAGGAAAAAAACAACCTCAATGGTCACGACTGGGATTAGAACCCTAATCTCTCCATCATTAGCAGACTAGCCAACTATCAGACTGACTCCTTGAATCATGAATAAAATATTACTTAACTATATACATTAAGTTTAATTAGTTTCTACGTTTAATAATCTCAACATTTCTTGAATATTTGTCGTAGGACATCAAAGAATTTGATTAAGACTATTTTTTTCCCCATCTAACTCCATTATTCTCTTGACAAATATTCAAGAACTGTTGGGATTCCTACTATGTAGAAAATTATACTAATTGTATCTAATGAAACAGTATTTTATTTATTTTTTCCAATAATGTTTTCTGCCACCTTAATACAGAGACCTTGAGTGTACATTCATTATAGTCATATCTGATTACGAATCAGAGTACGAATAATTACAATTTACGAAACATTAATTGCAAAACCAGTGTTGCTAGAAATCAAACTAAATCCTTTTTAAAAATCGGTGCCTCTAAGTACGATTATAAGAAATACAACTGTAGAGTCAGTCAATGTAGCCAAATAATTTTTAAATACTGAGTTTTGTTCAAATAGGGTGAAATTTATCTTTGTTACCTCGGAAATCTTAAGCATTTTAGGACACCTTTTACTATGGTATAAATAGAAATAATTTAGGACAGATTAAACAAACTATTTTTATTATTTCTTTCTTCTAATAAGGAAATATTATATTTGTTAAGTTGAACCAAGAACATTAGTTTATTTTTGTACAGTTAAGGTGGTATGGAAAGGGGGCGGGACGCGAGAAAAATCCAGTGTTTTTGTAGTTTTTATGGTAGATAAATTAAATATAGCTCCAGTACAAACAAATAATTTAATTTTCTTCACATGTTGCCTTCAAAATTTCTTGAATATCTGTCAAGGTTGTCCTAGAATTTAAAGAACACTTTTTCTCTTCATTTAAAAAAATTGTTAGATAATGCCACCGTGCTCATGACAGATATTCAACAACTGTTAATATCAACACGGGAAGAAAATTAACCTCTATGTTTGTACTGGAGCAATATTTTAATTATTTTTGCAAAAAAAAAAAACGTTTTGCTGTAAAAAAGTATTAAGAAAAACACTATCTTTTTCTCGAGTCCCCTTCCATCACACCTTAAATTTGACCAATATTGTGCGCATTTTTTAAACACCAATGATACCAAAATGACCAATAAATGATCAAAATACAAATCAGAATAATTCCTGGTGGGTGTCTACCTATGTCCCTAGTTTTGTCGAAATTCATTGATTAGCTCACAAGTTAAAAATAACAAATAGACAAGCGCCCGCATACACAAGACTGCAGCTAAACGATATTTTTCTTCTTTACATCACGTTTTACCCTTTTGGGCTATCCACATTTTAAGTTAAAGAAGTATTGTTGGAAATGAAAAGGAAAGGTCCTGCCATTCGCGTGGAAAGAGAACGGGAAATCGTTTTAAAAACCTCACTATATCAGGTCGGGATATAAAACCTGACCTTTCCATCACCGACAAACCAGACTAAATGATCACGTGGCCAACGGTGCTGGGAAATGGAAGGAGACCCTAAAATTTTCCTAACGAAAAAAACCTTTCATTATACGGTGGGAAACTTTAACTTTGTATAGGCAGACGAAAAATGTCTGAAAATAAAAGAATAAAAAAACCATAGACTATATTAGAATGGATCAATTAGTATTACGAACAGCCTACATAGCTAAAATCGAAATAGAGTAGAAATTATCGCCTTACTAAAACCGACATTAACCCAATCAAAATTCTTATTAACAGAAAAAAGACTCATGAAGAACATTTATGTTCATCACAATCTTCTCAATTATCTAATTAATAATGTATTAGGTTTATAGTATATAGTAGAAATTAGCGCCTTACTAGGAACGACATAACGATAATTAAAATAAACAAACTACGACGACTTAAGCTTTTGACAATAATTTTTTGTTTTGTTTTAGGAAATCATTGGGCTCAATATTTATTATGTGTTCCTGTAACAGAGTTTATTATTTCATTTATGCTCTTTGGTGAAATTTGTTGCTCTTTTATCCAACATGTTTCTGTAACAATGATTATTGATTCGTTTTACTTGTATTTAAATCGTACTTAGGTAAATATGGCGTTTTCAATGGATTACGTTCGTTTGTGCACTCAGTTTATGGACTAGGTAATGTTTTGTTTCAAATATATTTTATTTAAATTTGTTAATTGCCATAATTTGTTTGTGATTGCCTATGTTAGGTCAGGATTGTACACGGAAGAACTATCAGAATGATGTCAGCCGGATGTTGAACATCCTAATTTGATAGGGTTTGATGCAGTTTATAAGTGCAAAGGATGTCTCAAACTATTAGTTATGTAGAAAAACATAGTTATAATATTACGTTAAAATTCTAATGAGCCCCTCCTAGAAAAATGTGCTTTCCACGCCCTTGGTATGAAGAAAAGAAAGTTTAATTTACAAAGATTTTTAGCTGTGCTAACTTCCTTGCTTGCATTCAATTAATATCACACTTATATAATATTCACTCCTTTATTATATATCTCGTTGGAATTATCCAAGACGAAAAATGTACAGGTTTTTCATTACTTCTTTGGGCCTTGCTTCAAAATGGCTGATGCAGTGAATGTATAAGGTGAAAGACAAGCCACCAACTTTATTAATCAATTATTACCAGATAAATAAATACTCCAAGACATGCATATGCAGACTTTGCAAAATAATATTTATCGTTGACTTGATCCTCGACTTGATTTCGCATATTTGTAAACGACCTTCGCACACCCCTTGCAATCGTACTTATAAAATAAGTTTTCATTCATAAGCTGCGATCTTGAAGGTCAGCGCCGTAGTGTTTTTAATCTACCAAAGTAAAACGAATTAAACGGAGCGCAAGGAAAAAGAACGCCAAAGGGGGTGGGGGAGGGGAGGAAGAAAAGAAGTAATGAAAAGCCTAAATATAAAACTTAATTATCACACACAATTCAATCTCATTACAGAGATTCAATTTCAGTTTCTCTTTTCACAGTCTTTTCTTAACTTCACCTCCAGAGTCTGTCATCGTCAGCCTTTTCTCGATCCTTTCTCGAAGTCCCCCTTCATCATCGCCGTGCAACGTTTTTATTTGGAGGGAAGGAGGAGTAGCTAGGAAGGTAGGGGAAGCTTTTAATTTAGGCACAAGAAAATACGGTAAGTTCTAGGGGAAGAGGGGTTAAGGGTAAAGGAAGTGGGAGGTGAGGATCAGGTCACCCCTACAGATTTACAGCAATCAAAGCCATTGTTGTCAGTCTCAACAATACACAAGCACTTCCGCTAGTTTCATTGTTTCAATCGCAACCTAATAATTAAATCAAGCTTTTTTTTTTTCTAGAGAGAACAACGGCTGTACAATACTCACTTCATTTGTTTAGAAAAGACGGAGAATTTTTCTCTCTTTTTTCCTCTCAGGTCAGCCAATTTTTTCCCCCTTTATCTAGTACATTTCAATTCAACAAATTGTGCTCTTTTTTATACGACCTCTCCATTTTTTCTTCTTTTCTTGTTACAGTACAAAAAAGTAATCAAAACGTAGACACATAAGAACCTCGTTGAGATAAATCTAATTAATGAAGATGAGATTTATGTAGTCTCAAATTTATAAGACACGTGTATTAGTTTTAAAAATCTAGGAGGGCTGTATAAAAAAATGGAAGTCTAACCAAATGATTCTCAAAATTTTGATTAATGTAATCACAATAATTTTCTTGAAGTGAAAAAACAACGTATTTTTTCAAATCTGGCAACAATCTAGGTATCTTCTAGAAAAGGAATAATACATATTTTAAAATCCTTTATTAGAATATATGGTTATTTAATATATACGAGTTTAAAAAACACTAAACACATTGTGTTTACTTAATAATGGTTCATAAAAGGCTCTATTATGTAGTTAGAGCAAGACATCACATTTTTTATAGCTCGACTTTCTACCACCGACTGTTAAACCATTTATTATATGACAAATGAGGGATGTCACGAAGAAAAAGTACAGGAAAATGAAAAGATTTATTATAGTAATTTAACATTTTGTTTGTCATCGAAATGGGACATAAATACGACACATAAACTACTTCTAGAAATGTATTTATCTTTTGTAAACATTGGTCTTTCAACATTAATAACAATACTGACTCGATCCATTTATTGAACTAAATGTTAGATATTAAAGAGAAAAAATTCTGTGGTTCCCACTTTACAAGTAATTCATTAATATTAATTCTCGCAGTATTTAAAAAAAGGTTATGTTTTTATACAAATATTAATATAATCTATCTTTCCATGCCAGTAAATAATCTTAATTTTAGGGATAGATACATAATTCCAAAAACGTCTCCGTGGAGCCTTATGAAAACCCTAAATATTAATAGAAGTTAAGACTCAGATATTGTTATTTAAAGAATTTAAAAAAAACAACTCTTTCAAATTAAAGATTTTATAAATGTGAAGACTAATGAAAGATCCTATAAAACTGAAAGACTCTGGACTAGTTATTTATAATCTTGAAATATCAATTATAACATTTCATAATATTTAAAATATTTCGTTGTTGCAATAATTAGTGCATTTAAACGAGTCAAATGGTAAAACTTTCATTAATAACATATTAAAAACAATACAAGTGTAGTTAGATACAAGGATGAAAAATGTAAAACTTATTCACACCAAGATAAAATAAGGTTAACAATCTCCAGGCAAAAGTTTTGAATATAGTATATTTGAATTGAAAGTTAATTTAAGTTTAATGAAAAAGTTAAGTCTAAGTCTTAGCTGAAATAAACGTCCCTTTACTCCTTTTTGGTATTCCAGATCAGATGATTATTCTGTAAGAGTATTATCCAGCATGTTTAAGTAGAGAAGAAGCAGGAGTTTCAGGGCGCAAAGGGGTAATCGGTGGTGGGAGGTAATACCTTGTAGATGCGGGGAGGTG
>CABFOW010003756.1:45523-60319 GCA_902141385.1 Timema californicum | reverse complement strand
TCTTACTACCCGTTCGGGTTATACGCACTTACGCTAATGTGTAATGGTAGGGTGATTGTGAGATGAAATGGAGGACCTACAGTTTAACGTGGGATCCGAACCACGGTGGAGACCTGGCATTCCCCACATTCACAAGATGTCTTGTCAGAGGTGAAGGAAGGGTTTGGTAATCAGATAAATCTTTGCCGGGAACGAGGATTGAACCCCGGCCACCCGCACAGAAGTCTGACACCTTACCCCTAGACCGCCAGGTCACCACGTTTTTATATAATTACTCACTTTTCTCGATGCTCTGCTCCCAAACCCCCCAGCTAGTTTTCTTTGCAGGTGGATGTAAACTAATATAGTTCCAGAGCCGGTTTTTGATAGGTCTTCCTGTTTAGCCACAAGAGACCTCCAAAGAAAGGTCCGACCCGACTTTCAAGTTGCTCCGCAATTTTGAATTTTTTCAGGGATTACAATTTTTTTCTTTTACTTTTTGGAATTTTCCCGTCGGTTACAGACTAGAAGCTGTAAGTTTTCCAAAATGTCAAACTTATAGCTCATATGCAAGTTGGTATACATTAATATCAGTGAGTGGGTCAGCCATGTAGCTTTATAGTAGTATAATAACTCGCTTGACCAACTGTTTCTCAACTGTTTCTAAAACAAGGGTAACATGCTGGCAAACAATGTTTCCGGGGAAATGTTTCCTAATACGTACTAGGCTTAGGTCAAAATTGTTTGCAGAAGAGACATAAAAAAAAGAGAGAAAACTTTAATGCGGATAAAAGTTCAGATTTGAATGAAAATACATGAAAAAACATAGCAAATGAAAGCCCTAGATTTGATTTAAAGAACACAGTTGTGTCAGATAAATATGTATAAAAAACCGCATTACAAAATGTATTCCCAGCACACCTCCATATCCCCACAACCATCTTGACAAATCGCCCATGAAGATCGTAATTTTAAATAACAAATGCATATAATTACTAAAAAATAAGAATATTATTGAGTGCTTCACCTTAAATTAATGACCTATGGACATAAAACACAGTGGTATCAAATTTAAGGTAATTTAAATATAGGTTTGAGCCTAAATTGACGAACCAATGAAAAAAAATTGGAAGAGGATGATCTCAGAGAAAGTGATCCCAAATTTGCAAGGATGGAGAGTCGTAAACCATTTAGAAAACCTTCCTCCTTTTCAGTACACCCAGCCTGGATTAAAAAAAAAGTATTCACTTCTTTCTTCAAAGGATCATGGATACAAATGTACAAATGCGTGCTTTGTATTAAGTATTTATCCTAATGTAAAAAAACACACAAAAAATCTACCCTAAAAAAGGCGCATTTTTATGCTATAGAATAATAAGTGAAGACAGCAAACTTCCTCCCCGTCTGACGTTAAAATTGTTTTCATGTTCGAAAACAACTTCTTTGAGTTAAAGTTTCCCGTGAGGGTACTATCAACTGTTCAATTACACGCACACAACTTGTTTTCAAATATTATTACCTCCAAGCAGTCTTCCATTGTGATCCTAACGATTGACCTAATTGGTCCACGATTCATTGCTTCCCAAAAGAGTTTCCCTCCGATTATTTATTCGCGCCTGTGAGAATAGATAATGAGCAGGGAGAGAGAAACTTGAAGGAGGTATTAAACTTGGAGAAGTTGTCAGTGTCCTGATTAGAAGGGTTTGGAAATAGAAGGGGATAAAAGTGAGGAAGAAAGAGGGGGTACCAACTTTAACCCCGGATAATTACCCAAGTTTGTCCTCATTTTCCAATGACAGGCGGTTGTCTGCAAAGAAAGTGTGCTGCGTGTCTTGTAAGGCTGTGTGACTTTCCCAAAGATAGTGAAAAGGGGGTGTAGAGGAAGATTTAACGACCCCTCTGGTTCATTTAAAAGCGTTGTTTAGCTCTCACACAACAAGGGGGCAGGCAATATAAGGTCTGGTAGCTCACGCAAACAACTGCACACAAAGGGAACACATGTGAGCGTGTGGGATGAAGTGGGAGAGGGGGGGGGGGAGAAGCTTGAACAAACACACGGCTTATTGACCAGGAGATGACCTGCAACCGTGCGTGGCTTGGTTGAGGATGATGGCCCTAATACACGCTGGGAGATTGCAGGGGGCGGGGGGGTTAGGGTACCAACTCTCTCTGATCTGGTTCTATACTCTTTGTGTCCCGAACCACGGAACCATGATTTCCAGATTTTTTTTTAACTTTCAACAGCCCGTTTCAGGAGTCGAAAGGTTTAAGGCAGATATTTTCAACATTTTTCAACTCACGGCACATTGAACAGGGCACTAAAAATTTAAGGACCACCATCAGTTTTTTTTAAGAGAGATTTTATCGTTATGAAGATTATACTTAAAATCGGGTTTAAAAGTTCAATAGTTTATATTATAATAATTGTGATATTTAAATAGAATATTGATCGTGGATATAAAAAGATATATCTTTGCTCAACATTTTTTTTTTCTGTTATTACTTATCTTCCTCCAAACTCCCACGGCACACTTGTTAAGACCTTCACGGCACACTAGTTGAAAAAAGGCTTGTCTAAGGGCTCGCTTTAGCAACAGACTAGACTGCCGATAAGTGAATATCGTAGCGTGAATCTCAGTAATCTGTAGTAAGATTTTCTCCTCAAATAGTTTTACCCTCTTCCTCCACGAAAATGCAGGTACACTTTTTCTAAATTAAACCTTCCTAATACTTAATACACTGGCATAATTAGTACATATACAGTAGCCTCATGGCTTCTTTGGTGCTGACTGACAGCTCACAGCTGACAGCTAATGGCTTTGAAAAGTTACCAGACCAAATTATGTATCCCTACGCCGAACCATATGATCTGCAAAAACATGTGTTTAGCAGCTGTCACTTCTGACAGTCAAAATTTAGTTATATACCTAAATATTGAATGTCAGCTGTCAGCTCTGAGCTGTCAGTCAGCACCAAAGAAGCCATGGGGCTACTGTACGTACAACACGAATGGAAAAGGAGTAGCAGTGACAAAAAAAACCATTTTATTAATACTATTTTTTTAATACCTCGTCTTAATGCTTGTTCAGGCTATTCGTGTATTTGTTAGTTACTTTAATGATTTAGGAATGAGGAGGAAATAGTTTTAGAGTTAATATACCCACATTTGCGTAGAAGGGGAGTGGGAAACAATTTATGATAAACTACCCTGAGCAGATCCAACCGGGATTCGACTCCCGATCATCCCGTCTTTAGCAGGCCAGTCTAACATGAAACTGACGCCTTAGTCCATTTGGCTACTGAAGCGGGTGTTAATAATAATTGTCGTGTATCAACTTTAGATCTATAATATTTCAGTGACATCTTTAAATATCTTACACAATCATGGATTTAAAAAAAGTTACGTTATTGAGAAGGGCCAGTTATTTGTATTTTTTTAGCAGCGTGTCTTACTACCCGTTTGGGCTATAAGCATAAGTAATAATTATGAAAATATGTCAGGAATGATAAGGGTTGAATTTAGTTGAAATGTACCCGAATTTGCTAGAGGGAAAGAGATTAAAATCTCTGTACGCCTAACCAGAATTTGAACCCCAATTTTCTCGTCATCGGCAATTCAGTCTTTTGAGAGAGTGATGCCTTTAGACTATTTTAACGCCGGAGCGGGTTTAAATTATGTTGTTTTTATATAGTTTATCCTTTATGAAGATGTAAGCCTTGCATAGGTATCGTAAAAATAGAACTACTATGCAGTACTATATTGTATAATTATGATTAATGAATGAATAACCTTTGGGCGCTCTCTCCTGAAAGGTAGTAAGCAGTCTTTCCTTGATGTCTTATTATCATGTAGTCTTACTTAAGATCTACTCCATAGTAGAAACGTGTAAGGTAAACGCAATACCCTTCAGGGTAAACAGAGTTTACGTTGCTTACTGTGCAGTTTGTATGGTACTCAAAACAACATGTAAATAAAACAAAATGTCTACACTAATCTTACTGTTCTGTATAATTAATAATTCTACCCAGATGATAAAAAAAACACAGTACCGTATTAAATTAAGATGGCTGTAAGACATCAAACATAAAAAAAACTAAAACAAAGAATATAATCTATTTACCACAAAACATTAAGGACGTTTTACATATGATAAACAAGTTTTAATCTACCTCATATTTTAAACTAAAATGTTTCGTCAATGATCTCAACACTTTCAATAATATTTTATTGATAAACCTTTGGTTATTTAAACATGTAGAATATTTTTGTGGGTGTAGTTTTTATTTACTAGATACATTTTTATTTCCAAGCTTTTAAAAAAAATTCTTCTGCATCTAGGCCTTCTTTTTAAAATTTAAGTTTTTATAATACTTGAACTGTTCGCTATCAGGGAAAGCCGGATCTAATCCCTTTGTACGTAAGACAATTACATTTCTAGCATCTTTACAGTAAAATATATAGCTGTTAATTGCAATTTCTATCCACCATAAATACGCATCTCTAGCAGTGTCCGTGTCTGTTTTCGAGCAGGTTTTCCTCTGTAACAGACCATGTTATTTTACTGGGGAAATTTAAATTATACCGTTATTGAGAATAATCTGCTATTGGGAACTGTTCGTTAAGGTATGTTTTGCTATACTTTGATAATCTATTCAGACTAAGAATTATTAAATTGTGTCAAAGTAACAGAGTAACGTAATACACAAAGATACAAATTTAAACAATTTGTAAAGCGGTTATCTGTTTTCAGAGATATTAATCCTTAGCACTTTCGTGAAGGGTGAATTTTAGGTAGTTTCGCCCATAAGTTTTTCTGAAAAATTGATTTCAAGCTACTAATAAATACCCCCAGCAGGCCTGCGGACTAAATGTCAAGCTCATACAGTCTGGTTTTCTGGCGATGAAGAGGTCTGAATTCGAAATATGGTGGGGTGTAATGAGTGTAGCTTTTCTGAGTTACTTTTTACTCTTGATCCACAAAAATGAAGCCATATTTCTGATCAACTGTACCTTACTCATAACTACCTCCTTAGTATAATTAAATATGTACAGACCGGATGATTATTAAGACAAGGAACAAAAAACAACAACAATAAACACTTTTGTTCAAACTCTAAAGGGTCCATACGGGATTCGAGCTCCGGCATAAAAGTTCGGGATTAAGCCCGAAAACGTTAAGCTAACTCTGCCAGTCAAAAATATACTGCCAGAAGCAGTTTTGCAAACAATGTATTGTACGTGTTTTTCCATAAAAGTTTTTTAAAAATATTTCTAGGAGGTGATATATTTAATACCAGACCTCTCTTTATATGGCTTCAGCAGTTTTATCCCTGCCTTAGGTGGGGGTCGTGACAAACCATATTCTACAGTTAAATATGGATCGTGACGAGGAAAGGACGGCCTAAAACCTCATCCAGCTGATGCAGCGTCGCCGTAATTCCCAGCGTTGCACATCAAGCTGCCTACTGGTAATGAATCTCTTACACAACCAACTTTATACTACGTTAACGGAGGATAATCCTATTCTGGTTAATATTCTTCCCCCCTCCTCAACCCCGGGAAAAGAAGACAAGCCCGTGGACAGCATTGAAGTGAGCTTCAGGATCGTAGGGAATTCTAAAACGTAAATTTAGAAGGTTTCTCTTGGTTTTAAAGGTAATCACGCACGTCAAGTAAAAAAAGAAAAAAAAAAAGAAAAAAATCCAACTTTTAATTAAAAGGGAGAGGGATTTGGTTCTTGGGAATTATAGTGACTTTTGTGTAACCAGGTTTTCTAGAACAGTTTTAGCTTCCAAGGTACAGTCCATTCATGGTTGGAGTGGTGGTGGCAGCTATCAAAAGTTTCCAGATCTACTTTCTCAGATACATTCGCCAAACTATATGCTCTTAAAGACTATAATAATTATGATGGTGAGTTGTCACTATTCGTGGTAGTCAAAACGTCCAAAACCATTTGTTTTTGAATATGTTTTTATTTTTAACAGTTTTTACGTTATTAGAATACAAACTTATGAAAATAACCACTAAGATATTTCTTTTTTGCGCAAGCGGGGTCTGTGGCTCACTTAAGAATGATTTACAAATAATAGCTTCTAAAAGGCTGCGTTCTCTTTATAAATTAAGACAATGAACCAGAAATGAGAGTGGTTGTTGACGTCATACAAACCGTATTTAGTTGTGATCATGAGCATGTGCTTACAAAATAAAAAGGTTTAATTTTGAAATCAATATTTTGTATGGCTCTTCGGCATAATCTGCAAATAGCAGCACTCTCAAACTCAAATTGTTCATTTGTACCCCAACCACGTCTTCAAAAGTATCAATCATACACTTATCCATGAATACATTTAACAACCTTAGAGACATAACACAACCTTGTTTAACACCCTGTTCAATGTCAAACCATTCGCGCGAAGCTCTATCCACACTAACGCAAGTTTTACTTCCATCACAGGTATAATTGCATTTACCAACCATGCATAAGCACTATACTCTCTCAGAACATTTCTTAACATATTCCCAATCACTCAATCGTACACTTTCTCCAGTTAAGTGAATGCATAATAAATTTTCTTCCTTACTGCTATACCTTTCTCAATCACTTGTTGTAATGAAAATATCTGGTGTATGCAACCTCAATCTGGCATAAAACCACATTGCATACCTCAAATCTTGTCCATGGATTTTTCACGCACCCTTTCAATTAAAGCTTTTCCAAAAACTTTGCCTAGAATACTCAACAAACTAATTGCCCTATATTTATTACATTCACGCTTACTGCTTTTGCATTTGTACAAAGGAATAATAGCAGTATTCTTCTAGTCATTAGGACAATTCAAAATCCCAGCACATTCATTGAATAACACACAATCTGGCAAGTAGAACACTTAAGCATTTCATTTGTGATACAATATATGCCTGAAGCTTTGCCATTATTTAACACTTTCACAGCTTTTAACACCTTATCCTCGTTAAATATTTCACTCATCAAAACATTTTCTCTATTTTATGCTACTTATTCACATTTTCACTATTCAATTGCGCAAAATACACACACCATCGCTCTCTTATACTATTTTCATCCCAGATCATTTCACCTCGTTCACGCTGAATACCATAAGTTTTTCCTTCCACGCCTTGCTTCGTTCTTTTTACCCACTTCCAGAACAGCTAATTATTTACTTCAAAATCATTCAGGATTTTTATCCTTTTTTTAATCTCATTGGATATTTATTCTCCTTTACTATTTTCTTTGCATCCATCTTTTTCTCTTTGAATATGTTCCGAAACCTCTTACGTCATGGTTAACTCTTCATATCTATAATTCGTTTGTATGCTTCTTTATTTTTTCTCCCATCTTCTTTCACCTGTTCATTCCACCATGTTTAAGTTTCCCACCACCTAAGATACATACACATGCTTCACGCAATCAACTACAGACCTTTTTATTTTGTTCCAAACACTTTCTATATAATTAACATTTATTTATACATTCTATTCAAGCTCTTGTAAAATTAATTTTTTGCCCAGCAATCTTTCATATTGTTCTTTCAGACTTTTGTCCCGCAATTTTTCCACTTTCACTCTTACTTATTTAATATTCTTGCACTGGTTCCTCACAAAATTCAACTACTGAGATCACTAAGAAGTGTTCCGTTCCACATTCAGTTCCACGCACAACCCTAAACTCATTTACTAAACTTCTAAGTCCCTCATCAAACACAACAAAATCAATAATCGTTTTCGGTAAGCCCCTTTGCCTTGTTTACAATTGAATATTTTTGTGCTCAAATCATGTGCTCGACATAAATAAACCTTTTCCTAAACACATACTCACAAGTTCATCACCAATTTCACTAACCCTATCGTCACCATATCTTCCTAACACTTTTTCTGAAATCTCTCTTTGGGTATACCAATCATCAGTTCATATCTCCTAACAAGACAATACTTCCAGCCGGTTCACATGCATTCAAGACTTCATTGAACTCATTTCAAAACTTCGCTCGCCCATTCTCATTCTCACCCTCAACCGGACCATAACCAGATACCAACATAGTTCTATGAATACCTATTTTCATACATACCCATAGAATTCAAGATTACACCAACTCATACCTTCTCACAAACAGTTTAGCTGTTGGGCTTAGGAATAAACCTTCTCCCTGACTTCCTCTTACTCATTCATCCACACCTGACCAAAGTGCCACGCTACCAATATTCCTTATCAAAACTAAGAAAATAGTAATTATTTCACCCACGTTTAAAATAAATTTAATCTAGTCTTGTTTGCTGGTAATGGGAAGGACATAGTTAAAACCCAGATTGGGTCTAATGAGGATTTTTTAAACAACAATTGCTTCAAACTCGCTGTACGAAAATTCGGGTATATTTACTTTAGGTACAACCTTCCTCATTCAATCCTTACTAGCATAAATAAAATGTAAAGATCCCCTACGTGTAGTAAAATAAGCTCAATCATATAAACTGTAAGTACTAAATAATATATCAAATTATTAAATGCTCTTGTTTAAAAACAAAAAAAACTTGCTATTGAGTATTTATTTGAGTTGGTTGTATATTTAACATCATATTAGATTTTATAATTTACGTAATTACATTCGTGCTTACCTTTAAATGGCTAAGAAAGTTTTAAAATATTTAAGGATTTAATAAATAGTATATTGATTCAGGTAGACCTATTTACTAAAAATTATAAATGTAATATATATATTTTGCTTTGTTATTATTTTTAGTAAATGGGCCTATCTGTATTATACTACATATTTATTTATCTCATTCTATAAAGACGTGTTCATCATTCCAAATAAACCTTTTTCCTCTTTTCTTTTTCTCGACCCCTTGGAGAGAGAACTATTGTGATCGAAAAAAAAAAATTAAACTCGATATTTTGATAAATTTCAACGTTTCATGAACACCTTAAACAAAAAAAAGTTGTTTTCGACATGTCGTCTGTATGTCTGTGTGTCTGTGTGTCTGTCTGTACCGCGGGCTAACGCCGAGGCTATTTTACAGATTAGGCTACAACTTGGTATCTGTGTCTTTCAAAAGTACTCCTGGGGTAATTTTGGAATTAAATATCTAACCCTAAAATTAAGGGTAGCTCACTAAAGGTAAAATGAAAGAAAAAATAGATTGTTTTCAAAATACGTTCAAAAGATTTTGATTAAATTTAATATATAGGGATTATTTAACATTATAAACGGAATTGCAGTTCTTGTTTCCCCATGAAAATGTTTTTATGGGCACTTTACATTTGAAGAAGTTTACAATTTTTATTGTATCTCCATAGTTATTTGAGAAAGGGACTATCATATCATTGTAAAATATTATTTCATTTATGCTCTTTGGTGAGAGGTTTCTGCAACACTGTATTTTGCTTTGTTTCAAAAACCTCGAGATTTTAATGAATGCCACTAACTTACGGCGCACCGTACAACTTATTTAAAATGTATATTTATAGGTTTGACACAAAACATTAAGTTTTTGATAGCATGAAAAAATATCAAGTCACGAAAACGAGACGAGAAAACTTCCTTTAAAATTAGAAAAATGTAAATTATTTTTACTAAAATAAATATGTATATATTTTTTACAGAGAGCTAACGTTTCTTTTTGACATTAATTGGGCAGACACCTGCTTTGGACTATCACTTGAGATACACTGAATATAAAATTCAACTTATTTTAAATGCAATTAATAAAATACTTATAATTTAAATTTATAATTTATTTTTAAAATGTAACAGTTTATAAATTTCAAAGTTTGATATTGTAAAAAAAATAAGCACAAAAAAAAATTAACTAAGGCTATTTCTGTTTGAAAATTGTGGCCTATTTTTGGGTTATCACGGTATTATTAGAAATAATAAATTCTTGGTTTGGTTTTTGAATTTATTAGGGCCATTATTTATATAAATATATAAATACATATTTCTTGAATTTTCGAGATTCATTTTTAACTTATGAGAAGTGATCAATATATATTTTTCTTGAATATTCAAGATATTTTGGAGCCTTTCATAGTCCTAATAATAAATACTAAAGAAAAAAAAATTCTTATTGTTTAGTATTATTATTATTCTCTAAAAGTAAAATACTGGAGTGGTTCAATAAAGATGAATAAATTCTTATATTTTACCTCATATTTTGCAAATTTGGTTTTTAAATTAATAATTTTATCTATTTGTAAATATTTATTTATTGGGTTAGAAGGGAATGACAGAACTACAAATTGAAGTTTTAAAAAACAGATTGAACCACGAGTAGTAGTTATTGAATGACCAAACATGTACAGTGGATATTATAGATACGTCTGACCTGCAAGTGATAGTTCGTGAATAACTGCTTCATAAGATTTAGTTCGTGAATAACTGAATTATAGGATTTACAACGTGAATAAATGAATCATAAAATTAAGTTCGTGAATAAATGAATCATAAGATCTTGTTCGTGAATAGCTGAATCATAAGATTTAATTAATGAATAACTCCATTCTAAGATTTATTTCATGAATAACTGAATTATAAGATTTAGTACGTGGATAACTGAATTATGATATTTAGTTCGTGAACAAATGAATCATAAGATTTAGTTAGTGAATAACTGAATTATAAGGTTTAGTTCATGAATAACTGAAATATAAGATTAAGTTCATGAATAACTGAAATATAAGATAAAATTCGTGAATAACTGAACTATTAATATATAGATAGTGAATAACTGAATTATAAGATTTAGCTCATGAATAACTGAATTATTATATTTAGTTCGTGAATGAATGAATGGATCATAAGATATAGTTCATGAATAACTGAATTCTAAGGTTTAGTTCGTGAATGAGTGAATTTTAAGATCTAGTTCATGAATAACTGAATCATAAGATTTAGTTCATGAATAACTGAATTATAAGATTTAGTTAGTGAATAAGTGAATTATAAGCATAATTTGATGAATAACAGAATTATAAGTTTAGTTGAATTATAAGTTTAGTTCGTGAATAACTGAATAATAAAATTCAGTTCGAGTTTAAATGAATCATAAGATTAAGTTCGTGAATGACTAAATTATAAGATTTAGTTCGCGGACAACTAAATCATAAGATTAGGTTCGTGAATGACTAAGTTATAATTTTTAGTTTGTGAATGACTGAATCATAAGATTTAGTTCGTGAATGACTAAATTATAAGGTATAGTTCGTGAATAACTTAGTCATAAGATTTAGTTCAGAATCATAAGATTTTGTTAGTGAATGAATGAATTATAATATTTAGTTCGTGAATAACTGATTTATAAGATTTAGTTCGTGAATAACTGAATTATAAGATTTAGTTCGTGAATAACTGAATCATAAGATTTAATTAGTGAACAACTGAATAATAAGATTTAGTTCGTGAATGACTAAATAATAAGATTTAGTTCGCGGAAAAATGAATCATAAGATTTAGTTCGTACGCAACAGAATAAAAAGACTTTAGTTCCTCAATAAGTAAACTATAATGTTTAGTTTGTGAATGACTGAGTCATAAGATTTAGTTCGTGAATAACTAGACTATATGATTCAGTTTGTGAATAACTGAATTATAAGATTTAGTTCGTGAATAACTGAACTATAAGATTAAGTTTGTAAATAACTGAACTATAAGATTTAGTTAGTGAATAATTGAATTATAAGATTTCGTTCGTGAATAAATGAATCATAATATTTAGTTATTGAATAACTGAATTATAAGGTCTAGTTCATTAATAATTGAATTATAAGTTTCATTTAATGAATAATTGAATTATAAGTTTCATTTAATGAATAATTGAATTATTAGCTTAGTTTGTGAATAACTGAATCATAAAATTCAGTTCGTAAACAAATGAATCATAAGATTATTTCGTGAATAACTGAGTCATAAGATTTAGTTAGTGAATAACTTAATTATAAGATTTAGTTCGTGAATAATTTAATTATAAGATTTAGTTCGTGAATAACTGAATCATAAGATTTTTTTCTTGAATAACTTGATTATAAAGTTTAGTTCATGAATAACTGAATTATAGGATTTAGTTAGTTAAAAAATGAATTATAATATTTAGTTTGTGAATATCTGAATTATAAGATTTTGTTCGTGAATAACTGAACTATAAGATTTAGTTCATGAATGACTGAACTATAAGATTTAGTTCGTGAATGACTTAATTATAAGGTTTAGTTCGTGAATAATGAATAAATTGATTGAAATGTTTAGTTCGTGAACGAGTTAACTTAATAAACAAACTGCTAGATTCAGTGAACGAAATCACTCTGTTCTGCAACTAAGACACATACTCGGGGATTGAGATCGGGACTAACCTGCGCGGACGTGCACGTCCCTGCTCAGGATCTGGCCCACCAGGTTGCGGGCGCGGCACCTGTACAGTGCTGTGTGGATGTCGTGACGGTAGCGCTCCGCTGGGAATGGCGGGAACACGAGGGAACCGTTGGCCGCTACTACCCTGAGGTCCGGCACTGCCCCCGCCGGGGTGCCGTCTCCCAGCAACCACTCCAGCTCCGGGGGTGGGGAGCCGTGCGCTGAGCACTCCACCCGCCCCCCTGAGCTGTTGGAGAACTCGACCCTATGCGGGGGCTCCTGGAGAAACAGCGGGCCCTGCAAGTCCAGCGCCACGCTCCACACTGCGGCAAACACAGGAACCTCCATCAGTCACTCTGACATAACATTAGTACAGTCACAGGAAGAACAGAGGCCTTGTAGGTCACACCGAGGTAAATACAGTAACCTCCAACAGTCACTCTGACATAACATTAGTACACTCACAGGAAGAACAGAGGCCTTGTAGGTCACACCAAGATAAATACAGGAACCTCCTTCAGTCACTCTGACATAACATTAGTACAGTCACAGGAAGAACAGGTATCTTGTAGGTCACACCGAGGTAAACACAGGAACCTCCTTCAGTCACTCTGACATAACATTAGTACAGTCACAGGAAGAACAGGTATCTTGTAGGTCACACCGAGGTAAATACAGGAACCTCCTTCAGTCACTCTGACATAACATTAGTACAGTCACAGGAAGAACAGGTATCTTGTAGGTCACACCGAGGTAAATACAGGAACCTCCTTCAGTCACTCTGACATAACATTAGTACAGTCACAGGAAGAACAGGTATCTTGTAGGTCACACCGAGGTAAATACAGGAACCTCCTTCAGTCACTCTGACATAACATTAGTACAGTCACAGGAAGAACAGGTATCTTGTAGGTCACACCGAGGTAAATACAGGAACCTCCTTCAGTCACTCTGACATAACATTAGTACAGTCACAGGAAGAACAGGTATCTTGTAGGTCACACCGAGGTAAATACAGGAACCTCCTTCAGTCACTCTGACATAACATTAGTACAGTCACAGGAAGAACAGGTACCTTGTAGGTCACACCGAGGTAAACACAGGAACCTCCTTCAGTCACTCTGACATAACATTAGTACAGTCACAGGAAGAACAGGTACCTTGTAGGTCACACCGAGGTAAACACAGGAACCTCCTTCAGTCACTCTGACATAACATTAGTACAGTCACAGGAAGAACAGGTACCTTGTAGGTCACACCGAGGTAAACACAGGAACCTCCTTCAGTCACTCTGACATAACATTAGTACAGTCACAGGAAGAACAGGTACCTTGTAGGTCACACCGAGGTAAACACAGGAACCTCCTTCAGTCACTCTGACATAACATTAGTACAGTCACAGGAAGAACAGGTACCTTGTAGGTCACACCGAGGTAAACACAGGAACCTCCTTCAGTCACTCTGACATAACATTAGTACAGTCACAGGAAGAACAGGTACCTTGTAGGTCACACCGAGGTAAACACAGGAACCTCCTTCAGTCACTCTGACATAACATTAGTACAGTCACAGGAAGAACAGGTACCTTGTAGGTCACACCGAGGTAAACACAGGAACCTCCTTCAGTCACTCTGACATAACATTAGTACAGTCACAGGAAGAACAGGTACCTTGTAGGTCACACCGAGGTAAACACAGGAACCTCCTTCAGTCACTCTGACATAACATTAGTACAGTCACAGGAAGAACAGGTACCTTGTAGGTCACACCGAGGTAAACACAGGAACCTCCTTCAGTCACTCTGACATAACATTAGTACAGTCACAGGAAGAACAGGTACCTTGTAGGTCACACCGAGGTAAACACAGGAACCTCCTTCAGTCACTCTGACATAACATTAGTACAGTCACAGGAAGAACAGGTACCTTGTAGGTCACACCGAGGTAAACACAGGAACCTCCTTCAGTCACTCTGACATAACATTAGTACAGTCACAGGAAGAACAGGTACCTTGTAGGTCACACCGAGGTAAACACAGGAACCTCCTTCAGTCACTCTGACATAACATTAGTACAGTCACAGGAAGAACAGGTACCTTGTAGGTCACACCGAGGTAAACACAGGAACCTCCTTCAGTCACTCTGACATAACATTAGTACACTCACAGGAAGAACAGAGGCCTAGTAGGTCACACCGAGGAAAATACAGGAACCTCCTTCAGTCACTCTGACAAAACATTAGTACACTCACAGGAAGAACAGAGTCCATGTAGGTCACACCGAGGTAAATACAGGAACCTCCTTCATTCACTCTGACATAACGTTAGTACACTCACAGGAAGAACAGGTACCTAGTAGGTCACACCGAGGTAAATACAGGAACCTCCTTCAGTCACTCTGACATAACATTAGTACACTCACAGGAAGAACAGGTATCTTGTAGGTCACACCGAGGTAA
>CABFOW010003756.1:6895-43774 GCA_902141385.1 Timema californicum | reverse complement strand
TCACAGGAAGAACAGGTATCTTGTAGGTCACACCGAGGTAAATATAGTAACCTCCAACAGTCACTCTGACATAACGTAGTGCACTCACAGGAAGAACAGGTATCTTGTAGGTCACACCGAGGTAAATATAGTAACCTCCAACAGTCACTCTGACATAACGTAGTGCACTCACAGTAAGAACAGGTATCTTGTAGGTCACACCGAGGTAAATATAGTAACCTCCAACAGTCACTCTGACATAACGTAGTGCACTCACAGGAAGAACAGGTATCTTGTAGGTCACACCGAGGTAAATATAGTAACCTCCAACAGTCACTCTGACATAACATTAGTACAATCACAGGAAGAACAGGTATCTTGTAGGTCACACGGAAGTGTACACAGGAAACTCCTTTAGTGACTCTTGTATAACATTAATAGGCGAGGACTCACAAATATTTTGGTTAAAATGTCAATTATATAACTAAATATAGTAGGCTACACACATATAACTAAGTGAAAGAAATTGCATTATGGTCTACATTTATTGTTATGTATTCTAATGACTTGAAATCCCATACATTTCATTGTCTATTGATAGCACACTCTGAAAAGTCGATTTCAAGAACAAATCCATTTAAACACTAATAATTTAAAATAAAACGCTACTATGACTAATCAATCAGTGAAATATACAGAAAAAAGTAGTTCTTTGACACGAGAGCTCACCAATTGTTTCGTTGTGTATCTAAGTCTAACTTTTGCTCAGTACACCTCTCGTTTTATAGAGGAAGTCTTTCTAATAATAACAATCAAACATCGCGTTAACGATATACAGCTAAGATACCAGCCATGTGTTTACGTTAACAATTGTGGTTTCCCCTAATTGACATTGTTAGATTTATTTTCCTTCAAGAAGGCGCGTTAGGACCAATATACTATAAACCCCCACCACACCCCTAGAGCTCCGACCACTTGAGTACAAACGACTATCAGAACACATTGATAAAATCTTCACCGACATTTTGTAGGAGATTATCCAGTGATCAACGCACAATTAAGGCTAATACACTATTCATTACAGCTTATAGCCTGAACGGGTAGTAAGACGTGGTGTAAAAAAATATATTCATTGCAGTTCGTTTTAAAATTATTCATTAAACTCGATTTTAATATTTAAACAATGATGGTAGATCAGATGTGTGTAGAATTTCTGACCACGTAGCTTATTATTGTTTGTGTATTTGTGAATACATCATTGTGTTACGCAAAGATGTAAAAAAATTAAAAAGAATCGCGAAAAGTTGGTAAAAATGATTATTTGTAAACTTTTTTTTTATTTCTATACTTTCTTTTTCAAACTTATAATTTTATAACCAACTATTTTTATTTTCTCGCTACCTTACAGGTAGAGAAAGTATTGTGGTCGTCAAAAAGATTTAAATCGAGATTTTGATGAATGTCAACGTTTCATGACTCCCCGAATCCGAAAAATTGATTTTTTGATTGCCGTCTGTCTGTTTGTTTATACCTTAGAGTAGAGCCTGAAATATTTTACCGATTGGGCTAAAACTTGGTATATAGGGTTTTCATAGTGTTGCCCCGAGGGGTATTTGGAATTGGATACTCTAAAATTAAGGGTAGGTTCCTTAAGAAAGAAAAGAGAAGAAATCGATTTTCTCAAAATCGGCTTTAATTATTTTGATTAAATTTTATTTCTAAGAATTATTCAATTTTAAAAACAAAATTAATACTCTATTTTTTTTGTCAAAATGTATTTAAGGCTTCCGGTCTGATTCGTATAGTTTAATTTTTTATCATATCTCTGGAACTCTTTGAGATATGAAATTATTTACTATTGAAAATATGTAGGTCTATTTGTAATACAAATAT
Organism: Timema californicum; assembly: GCA_902141385.1. Taxonomy (NCBI): domain Eukaryota; kingdom Metazoa; phylum Arthropoda; class Insecta; order Phasmatodea; family Timematidae; genus Timema; species Timema californicum. The sequence goes on along the minus strand of CABFOW010003756.1, from coordinate 41,902 downwards.
TTTATTTGAAACATATTTTTATAAAATCAATAATTTTCAAGCTATACGCAAATATATATATTTACAAAACTTTCCGAACACTAAAGGTAAAGTATTGTGACCGTATTGTAACCTGAAATGTTGATGGATGTCGACGTCTCATGACCCCCTGAGCCCTAAAATGTGGTCTTTACAATGACGTCTGTCTGTGTGTCTGTTTAAACTTAAAATTTAGAGTAGTTTAATAAAAGGTGAACAAATAAAAAATAGATTTTTTCAAAATCGGCTCTAACGTTTTTGAATAAAATTCGTATTTATGCATTGATTAAGATTATAAATAAACTGGATATTTTCATTTTCCTGTGAAAATGACTTTTAGAGTTCTTTACAGAAGCTGAAATATCCGTGTCTCCACAACTATATGAGATACTAAATAACTTATCGCAAAATTGTAGTACTATTAAAAATTAAAAAATCTATTTGAAATACATCTTTATAAAGCAAATAGTTTCTGAGACATTGGCAAATATATTAATACAATTTTGTGAGCTTTAATTGTAAAGATAAAATACTTAAGTTTTAACGTAATAATTATATAATTATATAATTCTATAAAGTAAGTAAATAAGTACTGTACGTTTCTCAAAAAGTTTATGTTCATTTTATTTTAACATCTTAAGGGAAATGTTTGTACAACAATGATCTATCTCTATCATTTTAGACTCAATATTCAAAATTTACCTTTTTTTTATTGGTAAACATTTATAAATGAGGAATTTAATAGCAATTCGATGACCTGAAGCTGTGCAACCCTTAATTTTTATCCAACCGGAAGTAATTTTTTAATGCAAAGTGTTAATCCTTTTGAGCCTAATATCTATCTTTTTTATTGGTCCAAATATACAAATGTGGACATACATTCTTTAAAAATAAAATTGTAGGATTTAAAACCGGAGTCAAAAATGTTTTACGTAATCATAGCACAACTTGTGCTAGTATTTTATGGTGTATATTATTTCGTTACACATATATTACGAGTTTTTAATAATTATCTCAATTTTTAAACAATGAAGTGACAAAGTCCGTGGGGAGTTCTGTACCAACTATTTATATTTATGGCTCTATTGGTACTCTATCAATGGCATTGTGATTTAACATGTTTTGTTTGTTTTTCTTTATTTAAGACCGTAGTATGATTTAGAATTACGTCGAAACTAGTCGTCAAATGGCAGTTGCTCACGCAGCATTATAACTTAAGGAAAATGGAACAACTACTAGAATCATCAATCAGTAAACTACAATATTTTTCTACTTTATATTAACTTCTCACCATTTTGTAATACTTAATTCCATAGCCTTTCTGATTCAATTATTATATAATTAAAATACATAGTTAATTATAAGTTTATTACAATATTGAGTGAATAACATAAATTGTATTTACAATAAAGAATTATTTTACCGTTTTTCAGGAGCCTGATGATCCTAAATATAACGTATCTCAATTTTAATGTTTGGCAATGGCTACAAAGGCTCGCATAATTCCTTATAATATAAAATTAATAATGTTTAATATATATATTTTCAAGCTTGTTTTATCAAATAATACAACTCTTTGGATTATTTTTTTATTTTTAAATACATTTTCACAAAACACTGATTGATCCACAAACAATATATGATCACTCCTTATTAATTTTAATATGTGTTTAAGAAAGTTCAATAGGTTAAAACTTTCTAGACACGATTTCCAATATATTTAAATATAGCCTTTAGTTAGACATTTCCTCTGTATTAAAACATAATATACAAATTATTGTTGGTTGCAGCCAGGACGTTTGAGGGCCGCAAATAGCCCACGAGCCTCACGATGAAAGCCCTTATGCTAGAATATATAAATCGAGACTGTAAACAGTGAGACAATGGTTCAGGTCATATCAGCACACACGCAGCATTAACTGGTCCGAAATAAATACATGCATATTCTCTTTCCATATTTTTGTGAGCCGCGTCCTACTAGTGGTTCAGGCTATATGCATGCTTACATAAATAGAATAGGAACAACAAATATATAAAGTTGAAAAAGTATGTGCGTATTTTCATGTAGGGATAATGGGCACCCATTTAGAAAAACCAGACCCAGTACACCCTGCCAGAATATTGAACCCTGACCTCTCCATCACAGGAAATATGGTTTGTTGCGAAAGTGATACCTTAGACCATGTAACCATCGACCTCTCTCATAAGACCCAGTAGGCACACCCAGTTCAGTGCTAATAGGAATGCCTTTTATAAAACACAATATTTTTAATGTAAACAACTATAACATTTTACTATATTATTGTTATTTTACAGGTAGTGTTAATATTTCTCATAGATGTCATGACTTGACGTATGCATATGTGCAAATAGAACCAGTGGCTTTTCCAGCCTTCAGAAAATGGTTTTCCAATAAAAATTGAACTGTAGATACGTCCAACCTAGCTTCAATAAATTGATTTCCACTCTTGTCAGATTCGATAAATACATACAATTACTCGACTTACGTGGTTGAATTTGTTTTAAAGATTTCCACGAAATTTAAAAAAAAACACAAAAAAAAACACGCAGGTTGAATGTACATACGGTCTATATTTGAAATGTGTGTTCGTTTCAAAGGACAATCAAAGCTAATCAGTCCGAGTAAACAAAGTGTCGATTACATAATAATCTGTGAATCAGCTTATTAAGAACGACATATATTATGTTTGGATTGGTGCTTGAGAGATGGTGTTGTTAGTCGTAAGTGGAAAAACCACAACCACGTAACTCAATTACGTATAAGTCTAGGAACTACTCTAATATACTATCTGTAAGATGGAACGCCAGGGGTTTGACCAAATCGTATCAATCTTGAATACACACATGCGTCTTCATTCCGATGCACGGTAATTGCAAAAAAACTAATGCGTGCTTTGTAATCCCCTACCCAAACTGCGGAATAAAAATTACAGATCAAGATTTGGGTACTTCCCTTAAAATTGGTTTTATATATTTCTATAAAACATGATATTTTTCGTTATCACAAAACTTATTTGTATAATCGTAGAAATTTGACTTTTAAATTATAAAATTATTAATAAAATAAAACACAGCAGTAAACAGTTATTAATAAGAGTGTGCTAGTTGGCATTTTTCACTTCTAATCGAGTTAGAGTCAAGTTTGAATGAAAAAAGGGTTTTTCAAGTTTTAATATTATAGATCAATATTTGTGCAGAAATATATAAAGTTTAATTTCTGTAATAGAACCGCGCATAATATGTAAATATATTCAAATATAATTATTTTATTTTTCGAATTACACTCTTTTTGTGAAAAAAAAGGTATATCACACAGATTCGAATATTTAAATAGATTTACTATAACTTTACGATTTTTTTTTCTAACAAGACAAATGGAAACACAAAGGGACTCTATTTGCTATGAAATCATATCTTAAAAATTGAATAGAATTAATACACTAAGAATTTTCAAGAAAAAAGTTGGAACATTACGAGTACTAACATTTTTCGAGTTTTGTTAAAATCTTTGAGTCGAGTTCGAGCAACTATTAAAACTCGACTCACACTCAAATTTCATAGTATTCGCACACCTCGATTTTACTATAGGTATTACATTTTTCTATAAAACATATCTTGTTGGGTTAGTTTAGGAACCTTATAAAGCAAGTTAAATCTTAAACGCTATATTAAAAAAAAGCTTGTTCATCTTATTTGCAAAAAAAACTAAATAGATGTATGAATAAACACTTAGCGGGCTACTTAAATTTCAACGCTGCACAAGATCAACACTTGGAAAACTGTCACGAACAGCTCTGAATGATTACTGTATATACATGCTATCGTATCTAAGCCACGAGTGGAACTGTGCCCACGTTTGCGTGGAGAAAGTATGAAATCATCTATTAAAAATAGCTCAGTGCACACTCAAACTTGAATTGAACCATGACCCCCACCTATGCCCCCAGTCCCTGGTAAACCATAAACATGTAAATTGACGCCTTTGCCTTCTTACATGTGGGGTCCTTATATTCCGTCCAAATTGTTCTCTCCTTGAACTATATAGTTTCAATTCGCATAGTGATACTATAATATTATTTCGTACCTACTTGGGTGGCCGCATGATCTAAGGCGTCACTTTCGTGTTAGGCTAGACTGCTGATGACAAAGAGGTCGGGGCTTAGATCCCAGTCGGTTGTACTGAGGGTGGGTTTTTACAAAAGGTTTATCCTATTTTCCTCCGCGTCAATGCGGCCACACTTCCTATAAATTCAACCTCCCTCATCTCTACTTTATTAGCTTAATCAGTATATATGTGTATAGCCTGAATATGTAGTATGGTAAGACGCGGTGCCTATATATATGTCAAACTACTACGGTTCTTACTACTAAAGCATGTTTGGTCAAAGTTCGACTCTCAACTGGGTGCCCTTGAGGTATTTTTTTCCATATGTGATATAATTCTCACCAAAAGACCCTACTTGCCCATTATTATGGTTTCCTCATAGTTCTCTACTCACAAATGCGCATTCATTTCCGCTAACCTCGGTGGCGTTGGGGTAAAGTGTTCGTGGACTCTACCCAGCTGGGGTGGACGGATTTTTCGTGGTTGATAAACATTCTTAGCACAACTTCCTTCGGAGGCGAAGTAAAGCCGTCAGTCCTATGTCGATTGTGGCATGTAAAAGAACCCTGGAAGGTATGTTAAAATATCTTTCCCGGCATAAATTGGTATGCCCTTTCACTCTCGCTCATATAAATTCTCGTGCTTTGATATAATCCGTCGGTTCAGGAAGTGCAATTTAAATATCTCAAATAAATGAAATGAAATCAACTTTACTTACCCTCATACCTACCTCATTGATTGAGTAGTTCAATAATGTATCAAGTAATGTTTTTTTTTCTACTTTTAGATTTGAATAAAACACGGTTGCATTATGTGTCTTGTGAAAATTTAACTCACTTTTAACAAATAATTTTGCCTCCGCTAACTCAAATCAGGATGTTGTCTATTCTTGGCTCCCACTACGAAGCGTATTTTAAAAAGGAAATTAGATTTTTTTTTTGTCAATTCCAAAGGAAATTGCAGAAACTACATTGATATTTTCAAAATAAAGGTGTTCATAAAATACAGAAACACAGTTATTATATTATTAAAAACAGGCCTTTATTTTAGCACCACGTCTTACTACCAGGTTCGGGCTATGCACATATTCACTAATTACACTAATGTGTTAGGGAGAATCAAGGTCGAATTTAAAGTAAGTGTATCCGCATTAGCGTGGAGAAAAGCTTTGAAAACTATTGTAGGAGAAAACCCTCTACATTGCATCCAACGGAGACTCGAACCCCAATATCTCCATCATTGGTAGTACAGTACATTGTGGGAGTGACGTCTTAGACCATGTTATCACAAAGTGAGTTAGTTTGTGTTTGTCTATAGAAATGTATATTCATATAGTTATAAATATCTGTAGCTAATGCAAATAATTTTTACAGTTTACTAAATTCCACTAAAATATACATTACATTATTTGTTACATGAGCTGATATATATATATATATATAGTTTTTAATAGTACTATTATTATTAGGTGTTCTGCCTCACGACATGTCCATTCATTTTGTCAGTGAATTTAAACCGCCATTGCACCCTGTCCTCTGCCCCCTCCTTCAGCTCCCATAATATTTTTCTTCCCTTCAAGTCATCTAGTATTTGAAATTGAATAGTCTAATAACGATTAAAGTAAAATTTGTTCATCAGTATAATGCAATTACTTGCTCCACATTAGACACTCAATTTATTAAAACAAATAATACTACTTATGAAATGAAGTTTTTTAATATATTTAACAAAAGAAAGTGATAGTTATTTAATATATAGACTAAGTAAATTACTGCATTAACTCATACATATAAATATATATGCTGTAATATATAAAGTGTTGGGAGTAATTTATTTAGTATACATACTCGCTCGATTCTCTATGTGAAAAACTGTTTACTTTTAACAAACACAAGAATCATAAAGTTATAATACTAACTTTAACTATTCAACTTAAAAAACTTCGCTAGCACCTTTTATTTCCTTTAATGCCTCCTTTTTTTTATCTCAACGCATTAACATAGTTAAATAAAATTGTAAAAATAATAAAGAAAAAAGAAGGTAAAACTTGATATATTGTAGAAATCCACCCAAGGAAGAACTCGCCAAGTTTGTTTTCAAAACCTCGCACCTTCACCTATTTTTATTTTGTTTTTGCTATATCATTTTTTACAAATTAAAGTATATAGAAAAAGGAATAGGAAAAGTTCCCATGAAAAGCAAATACGCATTTTGCTAATATAAAAAGTTGTACCTAAACTACAATCAAACAAAGACGATGTGTTTACGCTGGGAAATAGTGTGTCGAGAACTCCAACTACCCCCATAGGTGACATAACTTTGCAGACAATTCCCGTATTTTTGCCCCCCGCGCCGAGGGACCCATACCAGGGGCAGTTCTGCCATGGCCCACCGATGTGCAGTTTATTTACAACTCTACCTACATTCTAGTACACCGACCATCCGTTTTAACAGGACGGGAGAAGACTATTTAGAACGATAGATGAAGTGCGTTTCGGAATGTTTGGGAATTAAATTGATTTTCCTGTTGCGTTAAAACGCATCAAAGACGTTCAACTGTCTCAAAATATTTAAATATGTAGTTGTTTGTTTTTGAAAAATTTGGCTTACTCCAAAATAAATTTAAATTATATTAATAGCAGCTTAAAACCACAAGCGAGTCACCGGTGGCTTTGATATCAATGATAACACTTAGCAGCTGATGGTATTCACACGCACATCACAGTCTCTGCCTTAAAATATGAGTGAGGAAATACCCTGAGCACAATTCGAGCCCTGGATAGCTCAGTGGTAGAGCATTGGCACTCTCAGCCAAAGGTTCTGATTTCGATTATCGTGTCCAGGTGTGATTTTTCAATTTATTCGATTATATTAATGCCAGGCCTACACCTTGGTTCGTATCCCACGTTAAACTGTAGGTCTTCCATTTCGTCTCACTATCACCCTACCATTACACATTAGCGTAAGTGCGTATAAACCGAACGGCTAGTAAGACGTGGTGCTAATAATAATAATAATAATAATAATAATAATAATAATAATAATAATAATAATATGTCAGTGTGAAGTTTTCAAAGTTTGAAGATTATTCCCTTAGGTTAATACTTTCGAACTTTGCAAATTTTGATGATTTAACAAATAGTGCAGTAGTAGCAGTATGTGTACTCAACATATCGGCCCGTGGTTTTTAATGTTGGCCCACACTCAGAGGTGTCGGAACGTTTTGTGTTTATGAAGGGACAACATAAATAACTGTGCCCACGTTAGGTTAGGGTGAGAAAAAATTAAAGGGGAGGGAGGTTAGGGGAGCCAAAATATCTTGGTTAAGCTAAATTGAGTTAAAAACACAAANAATATATATATATATATATATATATATATATAAAACATTTTGTTGTAGGATTTATTGTTTATTAGATTTATTGGTTTACCCACCGAATTCACTTTGATTTTCTTAAAATGGAAATTCATTTTTGAACAATGGCTCACTACTAATAGTATTCTTTAGTTTTCTCTCAATGTTTTAAATTAACCTTACATACACTTAATGAGTCCTGAGACTTCAAAATAGTTATTAACAAAACTCTTTTCACTATAAATAGATTTAAATTGTTTTGACACAAAAAATTATTTATAAAAATTTAAAAAATCAAACACACCGGTGTCTTTAACTATGAACAAATAACGTGGCCTCCTAGAATAAGGTTACAAAATACACAGATCACGAAAGAATGAATAAAATAGGAGAAAAATAAAAAACACAAGTGTATATAACTATAAAAAAACTTACGTAACCTCAAAGCACAGGCTAAATATTACACATATCACTAAAATGTTATTTTCCAACACGGGTACCGTACATGAACTATAACTGACAACTCTCCTCGGTGGCGTAGATGGCTAACGCGCTTGTCGTGTTGAGCTCTACTGCTGAGGACGGGGAGATCGAGGTTCGAATCTCGGTCAGGGGAACTGGGGGTGGTTTTTTCTGAATGGTTTTTCCACTCTCCCTCCACGCAAATGTGGGTTCACTTCCTCTAATTCAACCTTCCCAATTCCTAATCCATTACAGTAATTAGTACTTAAAGCGTATAACCTGAACGGGTAGTAAGACGTGGTGCTAAATATTATTATTATTATTATTATAAATGACAAATATATCGGTCATGTGGAGAACAAATTTAATTAATTTAAACTTATTGGTGTGAATTGCTTGCCAAATAGTTCGATTACAAAACCTAAGGCTGGGACCAAGAATTTTTCTCATTTTAATTCTACATTATTTTACTTTAACTTTTATTTAACCACAAGAAACAATATTTTTAATATATATATACACCTATAAAAAATCTTGTTTTTTGTGGTTAAATAAATATATATATATTTAAATATTGTGGTATGTTCCATATATATATTAAAAATCTTGGTTTTGTGGTTAAGTATATATATATATATATATATTGTGGTATGTTCCATAAAATTCATAAATTCGAATTTTTAACAAAAGTTTATCAATATTCTTCAATTTTTCTGTTCACAAGAATAATAAATGAATTGTTAAACAGTTTTTACAAGACACTTGCCCCTTTGCCACCATTAAGAAAACGGAGGGAGGACTTTACTATTGTTTTATTTTGGGTTATCCTCCCCTGCTGTACCAACAGTGGCATGGGATCATCTAGTAAGGGAAAGTTATAGTTCCTGCATGTGTACGATAAGACAATTAATGCTAATACCAAATAAAAGGTAGGACACAATCACACAAACTTTCTCATATTGCGTATTATGGATTTGAAGAAAAGTTCAAAAATAGGCTCTTAGGAATAATACCCATTATTAGGTTTTCTTCATAAAACAAACGCATCATCTTATTAATCACATTAATCACTCTTTATATATGTATACATTTTAAACCATATTATACATATATTTTTGACAAGATTCAAATTTTCAAAAATAATTATTTGTAAGCTATCTTAAAATTATTTGTTTTTTGTAAAAATTAAAATGTATTCTTATTTATCTTGAAAAACTTTTCACAGATTACCATTTTTAATACAATATTGGGTTAATTTCCAAACAATTAAATTTTCTATAGTAATTTGTTGTGAGTAAACTATCCTGATAATTTTTTATTTTATATAAATAAAGATATGTTTTAATTATATGTAAAATAGTCCTCCGATACTAATTTTTCCAAATCATTAGAGCTGTTAAAACAATCAAATTTAAGAAAAATCCAAGAATGTAACCATTTGGAACCAAACCGTTAAAGCTTTTTTTTTACTAGCCCAAGTTTTTGAAAAATCAGTTATCAGTGAGCTACCAATGAATGAGGTTTAGCCTCAAAAACAAGTATATCGTGTTATTTGTTATGTCAAACACTACTAAGATACCTTTTTGTAACCAAATCTCTAGGTTTATTTGTAAAATATTTAAAGTTGAAAAAAATCAGTGATCTGTAACTACCCTTCAATGAATTTTCGCCCAAGAACCAATTATATAATGCCATTTGTTATGTCAAACAAATCCTAAATTTGAATTTTAAACAAATTTGTTGTAGCCATTTTCGAAAACTGTATGTTTAAAAAAATTCTCATTAGTACACTACCCTTTATTTAGGTAATAGGGAAGAAATAAATAGTTTTGTGGTATTGCCTTATAACATCTAGATATAAAGTTTTAACAAAATTCCATCTAATGGTTTTAGATCCGTAGCCAGGGACAGACAGACAGACATGAGGGCAGACAGATAGACAGACACTAGGACAAACATACATAGATACATGAGGATAAACATACAGAGAGATATAAGAACAGATAGACAGAGAGGCACGAGGACAAATAAACACTGGGACATGAGGACAAACAGACAGACATACACGAGGACAGACAGAATTGTAGAATACACATTTTTTGGGTTCGTGATCACATAAAACGTAAACATTTTTCATAATCTCGAGATCTATTTTTTTCCCGATCGAAATACTTTCTCTTTATATGAGAAACTAAAATTGAAAGTACGCAATGTGGATTAATAAGCTGTGGAAAAATCGAGCACTTGTTTTTGAGATGGTAAGTATTTTTGCTTTATTTCAACCCCTCGTAGAGAAAAATTATTGTGAGCGTCGAAAACAAATTTTCATGGATATTGACCATTCATGATATGAACAGAAATAATAGTTTTTTTTAAATGCCTTCTTTCCGTTACACACTCTAGAGCCAAAACCATTTCACCGATTGGGCTAAAACTTGGTATCTAAGGTTTGCATAAGGTTCGCCAAAGGGTATCTTGTAATTGTCTATCCAACCCTAAAATTAAGGTTAGTCTACTAAAATTGATTTACTCAAAACTGGATCTAACAATTTTGGTTAAAATTCATGTCTAGGCACTGTTTAACATTACAAACAAAATGGTTCTACTTATTTTCTTATTCTCTTCCAAGTGCAATGAACTTAAAACTTGTAAACTTTAATCAATTCATTCTTCATTAAATCTCAGCTATTTATTTCCTCGTGTATGGAAATGGTGTAAAATGGGGAAACACTAATGGTGGGATTATTTCTCCCCACAGTTTGTGTCGAGTGATAAGAGCCGATTTGTTACTGACAGGAGTGTACCATCTTTTATTATGAAGGATATAATTATTTAATGTTTATTCTGTTAATTTACCTATTTTTTTCAATTAATTTTTTGTTAATATTTGAAGCACTTTTTCTTTGATTAAGTTGTCATTGTTTCAATAAATTTAATTTAAAATAGTTTTTTCGATAGATTTTATTGGAAATTTATTTTTAACTGCAAATAATACATGTGTGTATTTTGACTTAGCTCTCGTTTTACGATGCAGTTTTGTACGTTTGAAGTAATTTTTCGTGGTCAAAATGAGTGAGGTAGATTTATTAAAGTGTAACAATGTTAATAATATGGTCATTTATATAATAATATAATAATTGTAATTATAATATCTATGTAACAGACATCCTTTTTATTTCTATACTTTGAAGTTAAATGTGTCTTGACAATTTGGTTGAATTGACTTACATCCCATCATCCTTGTAGTATTCTTCTGCTTTACGTTTACCAACACAAAATATTTTTGCAATATAAAATATTATTGGAAAATAGCACGGAGAAGGGAAACAGAGAAAACATGCTGTGACTTAAATTTTACGGGCAGGCTATGTGTTACTGTGTATTTCGTTTACTTTCCAGCCAACTTTTTACTTGACACCCCAAGGTTTTTAGAATTTGTAGCACGAATCTAAATAAGACCTTCTTTTATATATATGCACAGATATACATAAAAACTTCTTTTCATAAAAAAAGTCAATGTTTTTCCAATACTCCCTTATGTTTTATTTTGCCCGTGGAATTGTTGCCACAATGTACACAACAGAGACATTCAAGTTTTTTCTCTTGCTCGGAAACAAAAAGTTCCTTCCAGGAGACAAAAGTGTTTCATACGTGCATGAAAATACGTCTGAATGGAGGGTAAAGGATGGCAGGTGTATAGACTTGCGCAAGAGTGGGACACGTGTACAAACTGTTGCAAGAGGGGGGCACGTGTACAGACTGTTACAAGAGGGGGCACGTGTACACACTGTTGCAAGAGGGGGGCACGTGTACAGACTGTTACAAGAGGGGTCACGTGTACACATTGTTGCAAGAGGGGATCACGTGTACACACTGTTGCAAGAGGGGAGGCACGTGTACAGATTGTTGCAAGAGTGGGGCACGTGTACAGACTGTTACAAGAGGGGGCACGTGTACACATTGTTGCAAGAAGGGGTCACGTGTACACACTGTTGCAAGTGGGGATGTAATGTATTCTGTGGAGATAAGAAGGAAAATTGCTTTGATTGAGGTCCTAATGGAAAGCTTCCTTCGTTATTTCTCTTCGTTATGATGCATACAATATTTTATTATTACAATTTAGTATACTATCAAAACTCTACAGTAATTTAATCTCCCCCAGTTAATGAAAGTATTATATTAATTTTTCTTGTAGAAACAACAATTTCCTTTCAACTTCTTCAGGTGTAATTTTATATTTGGGCACCAAGGTTAACCAAACGTCACTCTTCTTGAGAACAATTTTTTAGTAGGGATCAAAAGGTTCCCAAAGCAGAGGAAGACTTTCTACGTCACTCATAAATGATAATATTGTGTAATTTATATCCTTTATACCGGGAATCGTACCCAAGTCCTGTTGCTTTGTATGCCAACGCTTTCAACGCAGAGCTCTCCAGGAATCAATTCTGTGTTCAGGTGTAATTTTTCACTTAATGAATATGATATATAGATGAGGTTATAACCTTGATTAATAAAATATAACAGCTTATATATCTAATCCAACATTGTATCATTTAACCATTCCATGTTAAGGAAAATGCGCATTTAAAACTGATAGAAAATTAAAGATACCGTCCGCACCTACGGTGCACAGTAGAACAAGAACGAACTTTTTTTTTTGAAGGATCGACAAGATGGTTGATCGCATTCGCCGGTGTTCGATGTTGTTTGTTCGTGCTCGTTTGTAATTGTTGTCGCGTCCACACTCATTCGTTCGTGTTCGTTCATTCAAATATGTTTGTGCTCGTTAGAGCTCTTTCACACGCAGCGGGTTTAACCAACAACTGTCGCTAGGAGCAGTAACGCTTGAAGTAAAGTCTGCTTGTCTAAATGCATCTTTTCACACGAGGCGGGAGCATGCGCTTTTCAGCACGAGCCGAAAAATCACTCGCATGTGCTCGTAATTTGGCGCCGGACGGCAGTGACGGGATGAACATCAACTACAGGCCCTTGACTCTTATGGAGGCTTTCACACGCAGCGGACGCGGGCTTTTTCTTCCCGCGCTCAGGCTCAATTTAGACTTGGAACGAGGGGAAGGCATTTTGTACTTGTATGATTTTTATTATTTTATAATATTATATGGTTTTAGATGGAGTCCGGAATAGATGTAGAGCGTCTAATCGCGCTTGTTTCAAATAGGCCTGTTCTATGGGACAACACTCTAGAGGAACACAAATCGCAGATCAACAGCAAACGAAACGTGGAAAGGGTGTTCCTTGAACTACATCAGGACTTCGAGAATATTAGACATGAGAAAGAAGTTAAAAAATCTTTGCATCGTCCCTCCTTAATTCATAATACAATTGTGGGAATGCTCCAAATTCTGCTATTTTTTGCAAGAGCGGGTGCACCCATTCTCTCGTCTTACGCCTTTTCCTTCTTTAGTATAACATATTTAAAAAAAGAACCTTCTGATGGCGATCCATTTTCACTCACTAGAAAAGGCGAACTGGCTACAGAATGCGTGGGCGAATCTTGAAAACGACATTCGCCTTTAGCGACAGTAACGGGTAAAACCCGCTACGTATGAAAGGGCTCTTAAGGTGTACGTCGCTTCAAGATTACTATCACTTAGAGTAAAACTATTTTTATATTCATTATATCATTACTAGTAGTATTATCAGTAGTGGTAGTAGTAATCGAATTAGTGGTAAAATTATTAAGTTTAACGCACGAGCTAAAAGCGCCTACATCTAAAGGCTAGGGATGATCGGATTAGCATTAAGGAAATGCATCCACATTGACATGGAATGAGGTTGATAAAACAGCAGTAAAAATCTCCCATGGATTATCATCCCCTGTCTTCCGTAGAGAATCAAACCTTAACCTCCCCATTAACACTAATACCTTTGTACTATGCTGGCATGAAACCTTGGACAATGCGGCCAGCAGTATGGCCTTCAATAATAATATAAAAGGTTGTTTGTATTGCTACATCGATTTCCCTTCACTACCAAAATGGTTCTATTATCTTCTACAATTTCTTTAATTTCATAAATTATCTATATTCTATCTATTTTTTCTTTTTAAGCCAACAACCCGAATGTTGGTTTGATGTGATTTTTATCCATCTAAAACTGGGCATGCACTCAGCACTTCTGCTGGTTAGTGCTGCCTACACCATCTTGTAGGAATCCCGTGATCAGAAAGTGTGGTGGCTCCCAATTTACTTGCACACTGAATTTACATGAGCAATCACGAAATGGTCTACCAATTTTGCCGGAAGGTTATTATCACATAAATACCAAAGTTATGTTACGTGTCACAATAAAACTGCGACCAATCGCGTAAATTTACCTCCGAAGAAAGTTGGGTTACAGACTTTTATCACTCAATAAAAATCCATCGACCTGAGCTGGTTTTGAACCCACCGAGATTGGGTCTTGAGGCAAGAACTTTACCCCAAGAAGACTAAATGCTTTAAACAACACTTATCATTATTCTTCACGTGAGATCAAGAGGACGCGGAGTAAGAACTTACGCATCAACCTGTACCTGGATATTGAAAACAGAAACAAGAGAAGAAATCCTTTTCATTAACTCACCGTTGGATGGCGACATTGGTAGACTGGGAACAAATCCATTACTGGCCGGTTGAATAATGTTCTTTTTTCCATTTAAAAAAACTCTAGTGATTATAAAACAGTGGAATTGTTCGTTTGCCACCGGGACACCTTGCCCTACCTCAGTCCTCCACAGTCAATTAAGAGAAAACCCCTTACCCCCGTTACGGACCTGCTGCAAATGACAAGGCCTCCTGTGGGCCTCCCTTCGCTTTTATTTACATATAATTTTGAACTGGTAAGGGGGTTAGGAGTGTGAAGGACCTATGTGTTGGTCATTTATCATATCAAAAATCCGCCTCTGAAACAATGCAATATTATTTTCAAAATACTAAAGGTCTATATCGGCTAAATTTGTACGGTCGCCGATGTTATCTGTCATAGAATCCTTATCGATGAATTGCGCATTGTTTGGGAGGTCCTGGTATAATATTACTCCGGTGTTTTCATTTGGGACTACGAACTGACGTGAAATTGTTATCTTTTTTTAAGTGTGTCAGGCTATATTTTAGTTATCAGGTAGTATTCGATGATGGAAAGCGTGATAAATGTTGTTCAACATAAACCATTTAAGCTAGCTATACTTCCCTGGCCATCAAGAATGGATGGTTTAACGAATCACTCTCCTAATTAGACATTGATATATATCTAAATAAGTATTTTGTGTTTGTGGATTATAATCACATAGTGACGTGTACAAACTGTGTCTCTAAAATGTCAGAGAATAAAAATATCTTTATTCTAAAAGCATCATTTGTTTTAAAATTATGTCTAGCCTTATGATTTATATATATGACGCTAGAAGTATGTATTAAACTATTATTCAATATTTTAATAATTTAAAAATCATTGAACAATATCTTCATTTCAAAATTATTTCATTTGTGGTGAAGATAATTCATCCAAACGTTTGGTCTGGGTATGTATTTTTATGCTACAGCTTTGTAGTAATAAACAGATTGTGACAAAAATTGGGGTACACATAGCCCTCCCCTAAATGATATGTTCTTATTTAAATTCTACCATTCTGAAGTTGGTGACTCACCTCCCCCCTACCAATTTGATTATGTATTTCTTTCAAAAAGTAGTAACAAATATTGAACTAATGCGTTCATTTATCGGCGATGCTATCCATTATAAAGACCTTAAGGTGCGGCTGAGGGGAGCGCAAGTAATTTTACAGTTTGTATAGAATTGCATCTTTTTGGCAAAATTAAATCAAATATTTCTCCAGTAGCAGCATAGAGTTTATTTTTCTGCACATGTTAATGTCAACAGATCTTGAATATATGTCAAGAGTGTCCTGGAATTTTGTCAAAACTTTTTCCCTTTATTTAAAATGTTTTGACAAAATTTCAGGATACCCTTGATAAATATTCAAGCTTTGTTGATATTAGCATGTGGAGAAAACTAAACTCTATGTTGCTACTGGATAAATGTTTGATTTACTTTGTACAAAAAATTTCAATTCTATAAACACTGTAAAAATACTTGCGCTCCCTTCGGCCGCACCTTATGTTGATATACAAAGATTCAAACTTGGTTTACAATATTTTGAGCTATAGATCACAAGGAAAGTCGTAAGGTCTGACACCTTAGTTCAGTCGGTATCGTGTCTGTCTACTGAGCTAAGGGTTCCGGGTTCAAGTCCTGGCATGGCCGAAAAATTTATCGTTGGTGAAATGAGGAATCTCCCCTTATCCCAGTGATGAATTATAGGATGGAGGCTGGGTGTTGTGTCTGTTCAATATTTTAGTTAATATATATA
Source organism: Timema californicum (assembly GCA_902141385.1). Classification (NCBI taxonomy): domain Eukaryota; kingdom Metazoa; phylum Arthropoda; class Insecta; order Phasmatodea; family Timematidae; genus Timema; species Timema californicum. The sequence goes on along the minus strand of CABFOW010003756.1, from coordinate 25,570 downwards.
AGTCGTGAGCTGATATAATCAGTCAGTTTTAAAAGTGCACCTTAAATACCTCAAATAGATATAGAATATCGTAAAGATTAAATAAACGCTTTTACTGCGTTCCCTTCGAGCGTCGTTAACATCCTACAGGCTGAATACTAATTTTAGATATTTATATTCAGAACGTGACTAATTACAGCAAAATATGGAGAAAAGCGTAACAAAACGAACGTTTTATAAAGTTTAGTTTTCAATTGAGCGCGGAAGTTCCCTTGTGTGGCCTCCTCAGCCACCTGAACTCAGTACATTATATTTATTTCTATGAGCATATTTTAAAGAGCAGGTATTCGCAGATAACTCTACACATACTGATAATCCATTATCAAAATCTCAGGCTGCTCGCACAACCGTAGATACTGGCCTATTGCAGCTTTTACAGCAGGCAAGTCAAACCAGTTAGAGCCACATTGTACATCAAAAATAATGAGGGGGGCGCATTTCAGAAAGTTAATTATTGACTTAAATGGAAGAATCTTTATTTTAAAAACCGTACTATAATAAAAAATAAAATTAAGATGAAATAAAATTTTAAAAGCTATTTTTTTACAACAAATTTGAAACTTTACATTTGCATCGAAAGTGTGTAAGTGGCTTTTAGATCTTTTGTTGGAGTCACCTTTAAAATAACGGACAAATGCATATCGGTAAATGAGATCGTTCGGGTGTTTGTTCCTTTTCATGAGCGAAAGCACACTTGAGTGCTGACCAATATTGCACATATTTGGTGGCAAATTCTACTCATTTTGAGAATCGATGTTTGGGAAGTAATGAGTAAAATTGGGTACATCAACCTTACTTGCTAGATTTCACAAAATAATTACCAATTTCCAAATGTCATAATCTCAAATGTTGTATTCCTACAACGTTAATAAAAAGAAAAATCAGGCCACGTTGTTTGTTGGTTCATCAAAAGGTCCACAGCCCGCACAAAATCATGCATTGGGCAGCAAATTTGACATGTATGTACAGGATAGCGCTGTCACGTGTCTCAAAATGCATGGTAGCCTTTATAAACATCTACTGTGAGCATGTATGGCTTTCTGTTGTAAGTAGAAAAAGAACAAATACTTTGAGGAGAAATTGTGTTTATACTTTACAGAGTTGTCGGTGGCACCAATTTTAGAAACTAAGAACTATCTTGTTTTGTTTCTAGGAATTGCGTTTGGGAGATGAATTGCATGAATTTTGATATGTTATGTAAATTAAAAATGAACCCCCCCCCCTTTCCGTCTCACAATTGTTTGGTATATATGCCAACATAGTAAACGTAATACATTAGGAGTGAGAAAGGCTGAATTTAGAAGAAGTGTATACCATTTACTTGGCAGCTAACAATTTTGAACCAAATAGTTAATCCATTTACGAAAAATGTCAAATGTTAAAAAAATATGTTTTCGGTAAACAACCCTTGAGATAGCATCAAAATCATGAATTAGCCATCAATTGTGACAATATAAAATCTAATTAATACAAGTTTGTAAAAATCAATAAAAACCTTTTAGGATGTATCCACAGGTATAAACAGCTATTAACACGGACAGATTTATATAGAACGCCCATTTTCAACCACAACATTGCTTGAACGTCACTAAAATTTTACATTTTATAAATATGTTTTGTTTGATGTTTAAGTTAAAAAGTTATTAAAAGCTCACAATAATACTTCCTTAGTGATTTATGTATAGTTTCTCTTTATAATATTAATACAATTGTTTGAGAATATATGTCGTTATGACAACATGAGTTTCCAGTTTTCAAATAATGGGCTTCCTATAAAAAAATAAGACTGCACTCTAGAAAGACTCAATTTTTTGGGTTTAGGAACAAGTCTTTCATAAACTCGTGTTAGAAAATGTCTCATGATCCCAAAATTTTCCAATAAAGAATGTAAAAAACCGGGCATACACTTTCTCGTAAATAATATTACTCTTCGCGTTGCGGGTACCATCCTATGGTTCCTTTTCAGAATTCATGAGCTTAGATATTTTACTGATTAGATTGATACAATTTGTTGTCAGATTATAACTGAAATCACTTCGTTAAATTCAACGAATTGTTTATTTTGCGTCATTGCTGTATTGAACAGAGCAAATATGTGATTTGATATTACAAGTGCTGCTATTTCACTTCTAGGGTTTGGCCAGACCGACAAGCGTGCGAGCGGGCGAACGCGTGATTAGCCGATAGCTCTCGATAGCTGTTGACGAGGAGGCTCCGAATCTTGGCTCAGTGAACTGAGGGTGGTTTTGATAAGTGATTTATTGTTGTGGTTTTCTCATCCTCTCTCCATGCTAATGGCGATTATTATTTTTAAAGGCCTACTTTGATAATATTGAAGTATTTTAACATATCAGTTTTATACATATAAATATACATATAGGCATGGTTTATGATCTTACCAATTAAACTAGGCCGTTGGTAACAAGTGTGAAAAATCTATCGATAGTAATAAAAATGTCAAATGAAAAGTTTTCCTAGAACTCAATGAACCAACAAACAATGATATTGCCTAGCGCCTGTAAGCTAGACTGTACCGGGTCGAAAGCGCGCGCTTGTAAAATAGAACCAGTTCTAACTTTCGAGCACGCGCGATCAGTCGCTCGCTCGCTCAAGTCTGGCCACCTCTAAATACAATCAATGTGTTCTATTTTATATTTTAGTCGCCCTCCCACCCGCCCAGTCTGGCCGTCCCCTTAGAGAACTGGGATGATTAAAATGTAATCGGATCAAGATTTATTCGATCTATTGATCGAATTTGAATAGTTACGGTCCTGTTTCCAATTTGGTGATTAATAACAATAAGTTTTCTCTTGACGAAAGTAGGTCCTGACTGATCGACGACAACTACGTGAGTGCCCTCGTCTCCGTTTTCCAACACGTGTTGTTGACGAAGACTTTGTTTCTAGAACATTCTAATAACTTGATGTAATCATCCCTCGTCTTTCCCTCCTTGCCCTTGCTAGGGTGGACGATAGCGAGAGAGAGATAGAAGGCTGTTGCACCACGTAGTTATTTAGTGTGAAGTACAATAGAAATTAAACAAATTTGGAATATTATTACGTTGGACTGGATCTGATTATCTTTACTTGTATTAATTGATCAAAAAGGATGTGTAAAATATAATTGTTATGCTTAGACATAATCTACCTCTTAGCATAATAATCTTCTTGAAACATATTTGTTTGTTTAAGATAGCAAATACAAATGAATGTTTTCGGACATTTTGTTTTTTGCTTAAGAATAATTTTAAAAAAAGCAATGTTGCATTAAAAGTTTGATATAAAGTATTGTGCATGAGGATGCCAAGATAGATACATATTTTTGAAGTCCTGTTAATATTTTGGGGGGTTAATCTAGCCTATTCATTATTATTTAGAGACCTGCATTTATAAATAAGTTACACTTAATCAAATTTTATACTTTGCTATTTGAAATTTCTCTTGGCTCCTCGGAGAGAGGAAGTATTGTGATGGTAAAAAAACCTTTTTCGAAATTATGGTGGATGGCATGTTTTATTGTCCACTGAACTAAAAAAAAGTAGTTTCGATGATGCTATCTATATCTGTCCGTTTATATCTCGTCCTAGAATAGAAATAAACCAAATGGCGCATCTAATTTTTCTAGAAAAATGTCAAAGGGTAATTTGCACAGGCAATATCTCCAAATTTTTATTATATCTTTGTAGCTATTCGAGATAATAAATAACTTATCATTGAATATTTTTATGACCAATAACAAATATATGTTTTATTTGAAATATTTGTATAAAGCCAATAGTTTCCGAGCTATGAGCAAATATATATTTTTAATTTAATTATTATTTTTGTTAGCATGGATGTTACTTTTTTCCCCCAATACTTTTTGTGAAAGTGAATATTATTTCATTTGTGGTATTTGGTGGAATATTTACATTATGTTTATGCAACATTGTATACAATGTAATTTCACATATCTAATTTATTTTAAGTAAAAACATAAATTTTTAGATAAAGGATCGATAAAGTATATGGGGTGCACCAAACCATTTATTTACCTATAATTTTCATACACTTTGGTTGATTCTTTAGGAAAGTGTTCTAATCAAAAACAAATATGAGAAAAATTTCTTATCTATATGAAAAAAGTTTTTTTGATGTGAGCTCTGATAACTTAAGGTTCACTATTAAATAGTGCTTGGCGAAATATGGTATCAAAATTTATATATTCTATTAATATAAATGTTTTTGATTTAATATTTAGAATAAATACACTTCAAGGTGGAGGACTTATAATATAACTATTATATTGAATCTGTTTTGATTAGAAACATTTGTAAATTCCAAATACTATAGCTTTGGCCAGAATGCCTATGTGTATTGTATTATAACTATACACATTTGAAAATATATTAAGTAAAAGAAAAATAAACGTTGCCCAAATTTAGCTAACTAATTTTGAAAATTTGGACTCTATAATAAATCTAAGTTTTAGTTGCACAAGATGGATAACGTTTCGTATAATAAGGGAAACCTTAAAAATTGACAATGGAGAATTTTTAGTCTAGAATATTATTATTCCTTTACATATGGGTCTCAACTTCAATCAACCAGAGCTCTACTTGTAGTAATAAAGAATATGACAGCAAGAAACTATGAAGGATGACATATAAATGAGTATTAATATTTTAAATTACTCTCGCTTTTGTTAACTTAGTGTTCTGAAAAGAGAATGCCCCTTTAACAGACATGCCTTCCATCAACGGTGAAGGAACGTTTTCATTTTGAGAGAGAAAGTGGGAAGAAGGAAGGGGTATGGAGGGGATAAGCCATTAAAGTTCAAAGAAGCGTCAGTAACAAACTTATCAATTAATTTTCTATTAATTTTTAATGATAATTTCAATGAAGACTAAGTTAAAACTATTTTATGCGTCCATAGAAAGTACTATACTATAAAAATCACTATACCTAGAGCAGTGGCATCTCATCTATAGAGCTCAACCAAATTAAAAATAAGAGAACAGTAATACAATAGTAATTAGCATTGATTAATTCGAAAAATTGGATAATTCAATCCCGGCATGGTTTTCCATTAGATTCATATTTTAATCAATGCTAAAAGTAACATTTAATTCAAGTTTTAGTGGGAAATATTTAGATAGTTTGATGCATATCCATTGATATTTTTTAAGGTTGTACTAATTTCAAACCTAACTTAACGTTATTTATCAAATAACACTTTGTTGCCAAGAATGTCATATAAAGTTAGAGCTATTGAACAAAGTAAAGGATAAAGTGGGGAAGTGCACTGGGGACGAGTGGGTTTCTTAGAATAAGGGTTGTGTTGGATCGGCTTTAATCGCTTCTGTGCGTCATTGTAATCACATAACGCTCTGACTTACTAATTTAAGTTTGAAATTTTAGTATGTTAATTTTTCAAAGTTTTAATATTTTATGTTTAAATATTTCTTTTTTATGTTTATATTTATTGTGCTTGTGTGTTTTATAAACCATTTATATCAAATGTGTGTAATTAAGTGTTGAGTCTGTGAATTGGTGGTCTAGGGATAAGGTGTCAGACTACTGTGCTGGGGGTCCGGGGTTTAATCCTCGGTCCCGGCACAGATTTATTCGAGTGCCAAACCCTTTCTAACCTCTGAAAATACATGTATTAATCACGAATTGTGAATATGTAGAATTCCAGGCATCCACCGTGGTTCGTATCCCAAGTTAAACTGTAGTTCTTGCATTTCATCTCAAAATCCCCCTACCATTAAACATTAGCGCAAGGGCGTATAACCCGAACGGGTAGTAAGACGCGGTGCTTAATAATAATAATAATAATAATAATAATAATAATAATAATAATAATTAAATGTAGTATATTTTGAGGTTATTGTTTTATTGTGTAGCAGATGCCTAGATACTTATAAAAATCAATAATTAGAATTATGTATATTACGAATTCCTTTTAGCTATCACTTGGACTTTGAATTAAAAAAGTTATATTATAAATCTTTACAAAAGTATTGTGAATAGTGCGCAAGAGGGATTGTTTTTCGAGTATTCGCATTGTTTAGGAGCACTTTCATGGTTCCTTTGTAAATGTTTCCCTGCCCCTCCTAGCACAAACTATTCCTTCATGTTTATCTCTTACAATACAAGCTCTTACCAGACTAACTCTTGTGCCTGGATCTTTTATAATAGTGTGGGAGAGATGTCACAGTACCTGGAATCATTTATTGATTGAGAGTAGCTAGGTCTTGTTTTAACTTGACCATCTAGGACTTCGTATGGCTGGTTGTCTGTCCTGATATATGGGTGCAATCAGGGTTTTTCTTAGCCAAAATAAATGGGTCATTTGGGCAAGGTTAGTCATATGAAGTTTTGGCGTAGTTGAGTAAAAACCCGTTTATTCAACATTGTTTGTGTGTTTTCTTCTGGATCATGTTTTTTTTTCTTCTTTGCTGGCGAAATAAAGTTTTACTGTATTGAGCATAGTTGCTGAGTTTACATTTATTGTGCTGCTTCACTCTCCAAAGTTATTTAAGTCAAGGATTATTTCAGGATAAATTAGGTCAAGTAAAGTTAGATTAGGCTATACAATGTGGTTTATCTTTGGTTAAAACGTCTTGTTTCAGTTGGTCCAAATTACCTCCCATTAACTCAATAAGGCTGCGCCAGACGACCTGTTTAAATTATATTGGTCCAAAAGCATCGCTTTTCAAGGGGATTAAGCAAAACGTGCTATGGCTGGATTTTGCTGGAATATTCTTTGAACCTAGGCCAAACGACGAATATAAAATATATATTTTAGTTTTTACACATATGGTGAACCTCGTGAACAACAGATATTTTATATGAATATAATATACTTTTGAATATAGTATTCATTTATTTTCCATCTAACTTGATCAGCAAGGACATTATTAACTTCAAATCAACGGAGAAATCATAGAAAATCTTTAAACTTTAAATTCAAAAATAAATGTTAAGAATGTGGTAAGGATAACGAATCACTGAACTACTAGTCAGAAAATATTCATATTATATTCTTAAACATTTGGTAGCAAAAATATACCTATTATTGGGTATAAAAATACATACTGTGCATATTAGGAAATTAGAGAGAGATGATAATTTTACACGTGTCAAATAAATAGACAATAAAGCAATTAAATGTATATATTATTTATTATTATTACCAGGCATTCTGTCTTACAACAGGTCCATCCTGGGTGACCTGGTGGTCTAGGGGTAAGGCATCGGACTTCTGTGCTGGGGTCCGGGGTTCAATCCTCGGTCCCGGCACAGATTTATCTGATTACCAAACCCTTCCTTCACCTCTGATAAGACATCTTGTGAATGTGTGGAATGCCAGGTTTCCACCGTGGTTCGGATCACACGTTAAACTGTAGGTCCTCCATTTCATCTCGCAATCACCCTTCCATTACACATTAGCGTAAGTGCGTATAGCCCGAACGGGTAGTAAGACGCGGTGCTAATAATAATAATAATAATAATAATAAAAGGTACATCCATTCCTTAGAACACCAATACACCATGTCCTCTGCCTCCTCCTTCAGCTCCCAGAATTTTCTTCTTTCATTAAAGCCATCCAATATTTTAATTCTCCTCCTTCCTAATTTCCTGTTTGCCTCAAACTTGCCTTCTATGACGTCATGCAGAGGACAGACCCTCCTAAGGAACCCTGTCTCTTCACCTGCTTTTCTCAAATCTTCTCCAGCACTACATTTCAAAGTTCTCCAAGACGTAATTAACTATACACGAAAGTGTTTTGCAGGCAGAATATTGTGAGAAATAGTAAACATAAGTTATTTTATCTGAATAAATATTTCAAATGTTTCAACCATTTGAAAGATATGATTTTTTTTACCATACCCATTTAGTCATTGTTTCAACCCATTTAAATTATTTTCAATTACACAGTAGTGTGGGGTCGTTACTTTAAAAGTAATTATGACTTTATAGTATGTAAATGGTTTAAAGATATATGTATCTGATAACAGCAACACTTTATTAATCTATAAACTTGTAATAGTACGACATATTTGCCATCCATTTGTAAGCTGATATGATGCAGAATAAACAATTTGAAATAAATTAGGTAAACATGTATGTTCTTTGCTTTTATCCAAAAGTGGGAGGAAAAATATTTGTATTAAAATATTAAAACACTTGATAGTATGTTGGTGTTGTTTGTGTTTGAGTCAAGTCTTTATTAGGATTTAGGTTAAATCGATGTGACATATAACCTTTAAAAGTTTAATCCCCCTCCACTGCTAAACATATTCTGAAACATGTGTGGACTCAAACCCAGAGTTCACTTAGCTCATAAAAGTTCACGTGTATCTACTAAAAAATCAACAATTATTCTTTAATCAAAAACAAAACTCTCATGGGATATTAAAAGGTTGGTCTTTATGGAGAAAATGAATATAGGGTAAGGTTAAAAATAAAACTGTATCAAAAATATGCGTTTCTAAAGTTTAATACTAAATAGTTGACGTATCTGACACTTTAGTTCAGTCAGTACCATGTATGTTTACTGAGCTTTGGGTCACGTGTTTGATTACCAGTATGGTGGAAAATCTATTATTGGTGAAATGTGGGTTTAACCTTTCACAGTTATGAATTAACGGGGACTGGATGTTGTGCCTGTCCTAGTCCTAAGTTAGATTGTAAGCACTTGAAGCTGCGACAGACCTAGCAAGCTGGTAGTGGAAAATACAAGATTTGAATTTAAAAAACTGGCACAGACCATAGGCTGTAAACGGTAATGGATGAAAAAACAACAACTAAATAATTGACGCAGCCAGTTGTTATTCCACTATTGATTCGCTCGACCATTCACCGGATCAGTAGGTTTAAGGGGGCTGCCTCGATAAGCGAGCAATTGCCACGCAGGCGTTCAGCTCTAATGCAATATTTAAATATACGGTGCGTTATTTCAAAATATGGTTCACATCAAAGTAGATCGAAAGATTTCACTAGGGATACCTTTTCTTAACAACTCTATAATTTGTGTTTTATCGATAAAAAACCTAAAAATTCGACATTCCTTCATTTTCAACGACTTTCTGAGAATATATATGGCGGGGCTAGATCAAGCCTTCCTTTAACAAATACAATATTTTTTGGATAGCTCAATAGATTTCGAGAACTTTCCTCTTTACCTTGAGATAAGTTTCGTAGTTTTCTTTTTTCTTTTCATATTGACATGATAAATGGTTGTTTAAGGTTAAGGTTGAAAGGGAGTATAAGCTTAAACATAATAGAGAAGTAGTTCATAAAAACGACACAAACCAACATATTTTAAGCTGTGTGGCCTGACAGCGAATGATAATTTCTCGCTGACAAATGCAGTCACCTTAACATACAAACACAAAATTTCTAAGATACTTTAGGGTCTGTTTCATAGTCAGATTGAGTACGCCTGAAGTATGGCACTACACTTAATGCAGGACGACACATACCTAGACCAGAATGGAATGGGTCAGTTTCACTTATTATGTAGCTGGCCCATCCCACTCTGATCTAGGTATGTGTCGTCCTGCATTTAGTGTAGCACCACATCTAATCTCTTTTCGTCCTCCATGATCAAGGCAGGCATGCAAAATTATACAGCATAAAAAAGGGAAATAAATGCAGAGTAAGTCGATAGGACTATAAAAACAAATATATTATCATATAATATATTTGCTCATGTTTCCCTGAAACCTATTCAGCTAAACATAAAAAAAGGAAATCACCAGACAATAATTATAGAGTATTTCCAGGATTGAGTAAAATACTTAGTTAAATAAGAGATGAATGAAATCAACATATCAGAAGTTTAAATAGTTAAATGCAAGTTTTATTTATAAACAAGAAAAAACTTAAGTATTAATTATAAATAAGATAAATGTAAATTTTAAATACAAACTAAAGTTATATATTTGTTAGAAAACACCTCAGGTATTTACTTAGCAATATTATATACATAAAAAGAGAGGACTCTGATTATATTTAACATTATTAAATTTGTACGAGTCAAGAAGAGCTTAAATATTAAATTGTAAGTTCCACCAGTTAATAAATTGTATTTTTATATCTTTCACAAGTCTTTTAGACTTTGAACACTAAACATATTAAATATTATGCACAAGTCTAAAGGACTTCGAAAATTAAACATATCAAATATGCACACGTCAAAAAGACTTCGAAAATTAAACATATCGAATATGCACAAGTCAAAAGGACTTCAAAAATTAAATTGTGATATTAAGCCGTAAAGAAATTTAGAATTACAATGGCCGAAACTTAAATTGAATCTTACATTTTGTTTTGAGAACATGTAGACGTACCCGATATGAATATCCTGCCAAGAGTGTCTTTTCCTCAGATCTCCTGGCGGTATTTATTAGATATCTATTGTTCAGAGCACACGCAACCATCTAGCGCCGGAAACGTCTTACTTCACTCTTCCCGGCGTCCTTAGCGAACACACGATGTTGACACGCCTCATTGTCCCGTGCTTTCAGTCCAAACAACACGTTCGCGTTAACGGTTGTGTCCGTGGGAGGTAGCCAGTTTGGTACGTAAACAGAAGAATGGGGCATCAGTGAGCTTAGACATTATACTATTGTAGTTGTGGTGAGATGCGAGTAGAAGTAATTAGGTGTCCTGTTTATTCTTGAACTTGACGTTGTAGCTTTTTATAAAACAGAACAGAAATGATATTTAGAAAAAACTTGTAAAAGAGAACTCTAGTGAAAATGTGTAATTTAAAGTAATTCCATAATGGTTCAGCAACATTTATAATTATGTTCTTATTCAGACTTTTATAAATGAGAGTTCTAAACACGTGGTGCTTGTGTTAAATGAAAGCTATCAACACTGTTGCTCCTGTTGGACGAGAGTCCTAAACACTTGATGCTTGAGTTGAATGAGAGTCCTAAACACTTGTTGCTTGTGTTGAAGAGTCTTCAAGACGTGTTGCTTGTGTTAAGTGAAAATCCTCATTAGATGGGCTATAAACATAAATACTTCATAGCTCTATTTCTTTCTCTCTCTCGCTCTCTCTCTATCTATCGCTCTCTCTATTTATCTCTCTCTATATATCTTGCTCTCTCTTTCTATCTATCTTGTTCTCTCTCTCTTCTTCTCTCTCTTTGTCTCTCTTGATCTTTCTTCTTCTCTCTCTCTCTATATACATAAAGTCAATGATATGTATCTCAACCCTTAAGACAAGAAATACCCTAAATAAAAAACTAAAATTGTGAACAAATTAAAGGTTTAATATTTTGTGTGGGCAAAATATTATTTTAACTTCTCTGTAAAACGCACGTATGACTATTAGTTTATATTAATTCCCATATGGCAATCCTTAATCCGTCGTTACCTGTTCTTTTTCCAGACTACGTTTATTTTATCACCACATCTTATTGCCTGTTAAGGTTATACGCATTTATTTATTATTAACCTGCTATATTTTTTTCGTATGATTATATCAGCATACGAATTGTAAATTGAATTATGTCTAGAATATACACAAAACAGACAGGTCATAATATTTTAACTAATCAAATACTATGCGAAGGCCAGCCCCAACTATACCAATGCTAATATTTTTGATCGTGACATGAATCGAAAACGGAATCCTAACGTAGTGGACGACACGTCACTGACTTAACTAAATCTTATTGATGCACCATGTGAAGAATTAATTCAATTCCTTCTCCCTTTTCACTCCTATGTTTCAAACCAAGTTCCGCAACACCTCACCCTTTTCACTACTGTATTTCAAACCAAGTTCTCCAACCCCTCACCCTTTTCACTACTGTATTTCAAACCAAGTTCTCCAACCCCTCACCCTTTTCACGACTGTATTTCAAACCAAGTTCCGCAACACCTCACCCTTTTCACTACTGTATTTCAAACCAAGTTCCGCAACCCCTCACCCTTTTCACGACTGTATTTCAAACCAAGTTCCGCAACCCCTCACCCTTTTCACGACTGTATTTCAAACCAATTTCCGCAACACCTCACCCTTTTCACTACTGTATTTCAAACCAAGTTCCGCAACCCCTCACCCTTTTCACGACTGTATTTCAAACCAAGTTCCGCAACCCCTCACCCTTTTCACGACTGTATTTCAAACCAAGTTCCGCAACCCCTCACCCTTTTCACGACTGTATTTCAAACCAATTTCCGCAACCCCTCACCCTTTTCACTACTGTATTTCAAACCAAGTTCTCCAACCCCTCACCCTTTTCACTACTGTATTTCAAACCAAGTTCCGCAACACCTCACCCTTTTCACGACTGTATTTCAAACCAAGTTCCGCAACACCTCACCCTTTTCACTACTGTATTTCAAAGCAAGTTCCGCAACACCTCACCCTTTTCACTACTGTATTTCAAAGCAAGTTCCGCAACACCTCACCCTTTTCACGACTGTATTTCAAGCCAGGTTCTCCAACCCCTCACCCTTTTTCACCACTGTAATCAAATGAAGTACTCTTAGAGGTTAGGGTTGATCATCATCTTTCCGAAGCACAACTTTAAAACGATCTTGACCTTGGTTAAGGCTGACAGGGTTGCCAATGTCACAATTGTGCCCTCGCCAATAAAAAACAGGCATAATCTTGAAATACATTCAACTATGCGTCTTTGGTAGGCATAATGAATCCCAATTGTTCCTCCAGCATGTCAACAAACAATCAGCCCCTTTACACAAGGGGTGCCATTACTCGTCAACCCTCTTCTAGCCCCTTATTTAATTCCAGTTTAGCTCGTTGTCACGCCTCTCGGTGCTCATGTCTCGTCCCGCTCTTGAGAGAACCTAAGTACTACGTCGTAATGAGCCTTCACACTTTGATTAATTACCAGTCCTTAGTAGGAATTATCGCGCTCTCTACGTTTCTTCTCTCTCTCTCTCTCTCTCTGTTTCTCGACTAGACGAGCCGAGACGACTCAACGAGACAGTCGCAGTGTTGCCAACTTAACTTTTCACCCGCTTAATCTAGCTGTATTTGTAATGATTAAAATAAACAAATAACAGCTAGATGGACTATATCGTTTTTGAATCATCCCATATGTTTTTATAGATACAAAATACACATTTTTGAGTTTTTTTTGTGATTTTCTTAAAACAGATTTTAGCACCCTTTCGGATCGTACCTATATTAATTTCTTGGTTTTAATATCTATTTATTTAGCACCACGTCTTACTACCTGTTCAGGTTATACGCCTATGTACTAATTACGCTAATGGGTTAGGGATTGCGAAGGTTGAATTTAGAGGAATTGAACCCGCATTTGGGTGGAGTGAGAGAGAGAGAGTGTGTGTGTGTAAAACCATCCTCAGTTCACCTGGCCGAGATTTGAACCTTGATATTCCCGTCCTTAGCAGTATAGCTCAACACGAAACTAGGGCATTAGTCAACTACGCCACCGACGTGGGGTTCTTGATTTTAAAATAATCTCGTTGCGATGTGGATAAATGGCTATTTAGTTTAGAATTATTGACTCTGTTGCTATTTTAAAGTAGGTCCTGAAAATGTTTATCTTGGTTATTAAGTATGCTATTTCTCTTTAGGTAGAAATGTTTAGAATACAAATTTCGAAGCCATGTTTATCTTGTCCCAATATTTTAAGTATGGATGTGGCTGCCACTTAAAGTGGACTAAACGTATGGTTTCTTTACTAAAACCCCTTAAAGTGGGGTGTAAAGGTATGTGAGAAAAGGCCGGTGATTCTACAGTGTTCATAGCAAAATAGTTATTTGCCCAAAATAAATAAAGTATTGCTCCAGTAGCAACGTTTAGTTTAATTTTCTTCACATGTTGATATCACAGTTGTTGAATATTGGTCAAGGATGTCCTGAAATTTAATGCATTTTTTCCTTCATTTAAAAAGTTTGTCATCCAATACCACTATGTTTTTTTATTATTAGCACCGCGTCTTACTACCCATTCGGATTGTACGCACTTACGCTGATCTGTAATGATAGGGTGATTGTAAGATTAAATGGAAGACCTACAGTTTAATGTGAGATCCGAACCACGGTGGAGGCCTGGAATTCCCTACATTCTCTATTTGTGATTAATACAAGTCTTGTCAGAGGTGAAGGAAGGGTTTGGTAATCAGATAAATCTGTGCCGGATCCGAGGATTGAACCCCGAACCCCCTGCACATAAGTTACCTTACCCCTAGACCACCAGGTCACCTAATGCCACTATGCTCATGACAAATATTTAACAACCTGTTGATATCACTATGTGCATAAAATTAAACTAAACGTTGCTACTGGGGAAATATTTTAATTATTTTGGCCAAAAAATTGTTTTGCTATAAAAATTGCTAAATCATGGACATTTTATCCTGTCCCTTACATCTCAACCTTTACCCATTTGTTTTTAAATAATATCAAGCATTAAAATATCAAGATTTATTTAAATCAAATCTAGAGATAAATTATATCATTACTGAAACTTCTGGTGGTATTTCAGTATTATAAGTTGGCACCACTGAAAAGTTGGCTTCTCCGACTTTTGAATTCATGATCAGAACCGAGACGCGAGAAGGAACAACTTATTGTGAGCCACCATTGGGACAGAGTTGGCGCCGACGGAGTAAGTAATAAGGAAGGAAAGGTTTGACTTTATCAAGAGGCCTTACAATAACTACCAATTACGCCAACAAATGACATCTTCTAGTCGTGCCAGCTTCACGTTGTTTGCTCAACGGTCGAGTTTTAAATAAAGTTGGAAATTCAAAACATTTTCTTACATTCATGGATAGTTAAAAGGTAATCCGATTATTACTTAAAATTACTTGAAAATTAAATTTGCTTTTGAGTAATAAATCCTTCAAAAGTAATATATTCTTAAAGCAGTGAGTTTTTTTACACCACGTCTTACCACCCATTCGGTTTATGTTTATATGCCTATTTACTAATTACTCTGATGGCTTAGGGATGAGGAAGATTTAATTGAGAGAAAGTGCAACTGCATTTGCGTGAAAGGATAGTGGAAATACATTTATAGGTAACCACCCTTGGTGCACTCGACTGGGATTGAGCACCGATCTCCCCGACTTTTGTAGTTCAGTCTAACATGAGAGTAGCGCGTTAGACCTCATGGTCCCCGAAGTGGGTTTAAGTCAAGTCGATTTGATTTCTTTTCCTCGTGTATTTGATTTATGTTGCTTACAAAATTTGATCATATATATATATATAAATATATACATACACATTCATACATACCTCTGACCAACCTCGGTGGCCTAGTTGGCTAACGCGCTAGTTTCGTGTAGAACCAGACTGCCGAGGATTGAGAGATCGAGGTTCAAATCTTGATTGGGTAAACTATGGGTGGTTTTCCCTAAAAGGTTTTCCACTTTCCTTCTAAGCAAATGTGGGTTCACTTCCTCTAAAATTAAACGTACCAAATTCATAATCCTTTAGCGTAATTAGTATTTAGGCGTATAACCCGAACGGGTAGTAAGACGCGGTGATAAATAATAATAATAATACATATCTCCGACTCTATGTTTCAGTAAAAGCTGAAGTGGGGAATCAAAGTATTTATACTATTATTAGTAGTAAACTTCATCACAAGGTAATTTAAGTTATATTATCGATTGGCTATTCAGTCCTCTTGAAACATAATTTTATCCTTTATACTTAGATGAGTAATTTTTTTTCTAATTTGTTATACAATATCGGAGAAACTATTTTTGATTTATTTAAGTTTGTAAAATAATCCTCCACCTGATACTTGTTTGGATTAAAAATCCAAAGTTAGTATTCACTAAACAAATTGTCTTATTAGGACGTTGTTTATCTGTGACGTAACGGCCGGTAAAGAAAGATTTCTCCTGCTAATGAATTTACGTTTTACTCAGCGAGATTTAAAGATATAACGTCAAGACAAAAACCAGAAATTCTTAAATAATTATTAAAAATAGTCCTAGGGGGTCACAACATTATTATATGTATCTTTAAATAGTTTCTTGTAAACATATTTCTTATAAATCATCTACCACCTAGGTTATTCGGCCTCGTCACAAAAATGTCCTTTTGGAGACTTCCTACCAGGATGTAAATTAAAAAAGTCCGTGGTAGCGTATGTCTATTTAGAATATGAAACAATAAAAAGGTAAGATTAAAAAGCAAGTCAATGTTTTCAAGAAGAAAATATTAAAGTGATGATGTAAACTCGTCAGAGGAAGAAGGAAAGTGTTATCAGCACAAAGACAAAAAACCTCTCAGGGTGAACTTCTCATTTTCTTCCCTCTCTTTCTATTTAGTACAGTGGCGTCTTAAGTGTATTAGTGTTTGACTGCTTAGGTGCGTCAAGTTAAAACACCTTGAAAAATAATTTCGAAATATCTAAATAAGCAATGTCGTTAAGTTTATTTCAAGAAATTATTTATAAACAACCACAACACCAAGCAAAAACAACCGTGCCAGTATGGTATCGTGTATTATCACAAATAATGTATTCTAGGAACCCTCAGACACAATCCTTGAAACTTTTGATTACAATTTAATAAGATAATTGATAGTTTTATTTTAGTTATACGTAGTTGCGTTAACCCAAATCAAACCAGCCCACCATGATATCTTCCCATGTTCCAGCAGCCCAGTCCACCACTGTATATTTATAAAATGTCCAGTACAAGGGCTGTTAATTACTTATTATATTCATATTTAAATTTGTAACTCTCATAGTTATATTTTGGCTTGCCTATGTATAGAGGTTATTTTCCTCTATGATTTTTGTAGAAATGATTTTTCCACTCACAATCTACCTTCCTAATGCCTAAACAATTAGTGTAAGTGTTGAGAGTGACCAGATTAAATCTTGACAGTATCCAACTCGAACATAATACGAGGATTACCAGAAACCAATAGCACGAGTGAAAAAGGATTTCTACAACTTTACATTGCAAAACTGACAGCTTAACTTAGTAATAAAATATGTATACATTTATTAATATAAAATTAGAAAATAATATGTTTAAATAAAATATACAAAATATATATAAAACATAAAACACATGCCAATTAAATTTTTCGCCTTTGAAGGAAAGAGAACCCAGATTAAATGTTTGATATACAATTAATCATGTGTACTTGTGTGTTTGGGTATAATCACAATACAATAGTATGATTTTATAAACTCAGGAGAGAACAATTATTTCCGGGAATTTTCATATGTATTATAAGGCCTGTGCGGAATGTTTGGAACGGGTCGAGAATTATTTTTAACCATGAACTTAGGATTATGTTTTGTTTTAATGTAAAGTATGAGTCTTAGCTTCAGTAATTTTGAGCTGCAGTTTGCCTTTGAGAACTATTTTTGTTGTTTATTTTAGTTTAGGTCATAGGCCTTCCAATTACTACTCCATACTTTTACCTGACGATGATTTTTAAAGATGGCATGATACTCTGAAGATAAGATTATGGGCCCATATTTTCTAAACTCTTTCTTTATTTTTCCAAAGAATCTGTCAGGTCGCATATAGCTGTGTCCTCTGATAGGGTAATAGTGATGGATTTATTTAAAAACTTTGGATTTCTCCACAAGAGGCATGGTAGCAAAAAAATATTTTTGTTTAAAGATCCTCAAGAGTATGAAAAAAGCCTTATAATCTTGTTTTTTGCTCATGAGGTTGCTAATTGTTTTTCTAAATTTGTTAAAACATGCTGTTCACCTTACAGAAACAAAAACACGAATAAATAAAGTTGAAAAAAAAAATCATGATTTTAATATGTAGGTAGTATGTAGATGTTAAGTTTTGATAAAACCTATTTTATACGAGTATGATTATTTTTTACTACAGGAAATATCGAATTTTGCTAAATTTTGTTTCAACCATTCGATCTGCCTCATAAAGATCCCAAATAAACCATCAAAATATGTTTTTAAATATGATTGTTAGATGTTGAGTTTTGTAAAACGCTCTTAATTTTGTCTATTATAAACTTATATAGTTTATTCACATATTCTAATATTTCTATAGGTAATTGTAAGGTAAAGTGTAAGCCAACCTCAGCTCCTTGGATACATAATTTATAAGTGCAAAATATGTATTCGGTAATAAAGCCCTCACCATAATAATTATGATAATATGGAGAATTTACCACGAAATATTCCATCACGTAGGGAAAGTCCTCCCCCTTGTCACGTATTATAAAGTTAAGTAGTATAAGTTCGTCTCTAGACCCGTCCAAAGTTCATCTCAAGGAAGTTGACCACGCTCTCCAGCTATGAATACAGAGGCATCATTAATGAAGAAAGTTGACACTAAAGCAGTGTTACTCCTCCTGATGTTATCCAGAGGACGTGTTACTTATAGACTATGCTCACATGTAGGTATACTTCTTGTGCGGCGTAGACAAGCTTTATTTGGGACGTGTCTTGCATAACGATTGGGGTCACGTCTCTTTGAGTGGCTACGGACGCCAACTGTTCCGACCAGGGTGGTATTGCAAGAACGAGAGTGTGAGCACATTCCCAGAAACGTTTTTATTGGCAGCGCAACTGATTGGAGGGCTAAATTATCTCTAAGGCCTAGTGGATAACTTGATAAAAACTTAGCCATCCGCAATAGATAGTTAATAAGCTCCTTGAATTTGTAACTCTAAC